>ML777284.1:159924-178868 GCA_009831015.1 Picea engelmannii | reverse complement strand
TATATATATATATATATATAGTACGAAAAATGAAAGAAAGCATATGTACAAATGGAAATGCAACTACTCTAGCATTAAATATAAATGTTATATACATTGAATGCAAATGACTACCTACTTACCTATACTTACCTATTGGTTGAATGCTAGGTGTAGTCAAATTGCCATTGAAACCACCCTATCAATGCCTCATAATACCTGCCTGTGTGCTTCATCATAAACTAAAACAATGATAAGTTAAGCACAAAAGCAACATGGGTTAGAGAATGTATTGTATCATCGGAAATTATAGAGTATAGCTCATGGAGGTGCGAGGGAGGGAAAAAATCATTCCAAGTCATACTTTTAGGAGAGTGATCAATCCATGTCATAAAGGGATCATGAAAAGTCAAAGGTTCAAAATACTGACTCAAAGAGTCTGAAGGTTGGCTACCTTGGAAGTCTTCACAATTTGAGGTCTGGGTTACCCAAAAGTTAGCTATGATTATGATATTGTTTACAAGAAGGGTGAGGAGAATGTGTAGTTGATGCTCTTTCCACAAAATATGAAGAGGAAGGGTCCCTCTTTTCACTCTCATTCATTGTAGTTGACTGAGTGAATGAAATTTGTAATCAATGGTTCACCGATTCCAATATTTCCATTATGATCTAGCAACCTCAACATGATTCTAAAGAATCTCTTGGATACACTTGACACAATGATGAAATCTACTATAAATGGCATATATATTTGATCATGAAGTCAAATTTTGAAATCGACTATGCTATTTGAACTCCATGCATCCTAAAAAACTAGTCATTTTGGATTTCATAAAACATGTGAATGGATCAAAGGTTCCCTCTTTTGGGAGGGCATGAAAAAGGACATCTACAGTTTCGTGTCTAAATAAAATATTTTCCGATAACACAAGGGAGAAATATTTAATATTCTAGGTGCCCTACAAAATTTACCCAATCTACCTACAATATGGACAAACATTTCTATGGACTTCATAGTGGGGATGCCCAAATCTAGCAATAGATAAGTGATTATGGTTGTGGTCAATAGACTTTCTAAATATTCTCATTTTTGTGCCCGTAAACACCCATTTAAATATTCCGTGATTTCTCAAGAATTTGTAGATAATATCTTCAAACTACATGGTATTCCACAATATATTGTCACGTGTCATGATCCCACTTTTACTAGTAACTTTTGGCAAGAATTGTCCAGGCTACGAGGCATCCAATTGAATCCTAACACTTGCTATCACCCCAAGATCGATGATCATACGAGAGTTTTCAACAAGTGTTTGGAATTATATTTGAGGTGCTTCACTTCATAAAAACAATCTCAATGGTATAAGTGGTTACCCCTAATTGAATGGTGCTACAATAAAAATTATCACGATGCCACTCACATGACCCCATTTGAGGAAATCTATGGATAAAATCCTCCATCTATATTATCTTACCTGTGAGGTGTATCCAAGGTACAAGAGGTCAAAAAAACCATTACATATATGGATAACATTATGTGCACCCTGAAAGACAATATAGTCATGGATCGAAATCTGATGGTGCAACAGGTTGATCATGATTACTCTGAACACTATTTTGAATCAACAGATCAAGTCTTCCTTATTCTACATCCATATAAGTAGACTTACATCAAATAATACCACCACCAAAAGATGGATCTAAATTTTTATGGCCCCTATACAATCCTCAAGAATATTGGGTAGGTCGCTTACAAATTAGCACATCAATATTTCATCTCTCTTTCTTATATAAATTGGTCGGATCCAGTTGATTAGTTCAAAGTAATATACCTGAAATGGATAAAGAAGTTTCCATTTGGTTTTAGCGAGAGCCCATCCTTATCAAATAAGAGTGTTTTCATCGTCGGTGCATGATCCAGGAAGTTGGAATACAATGGAAGGATACTCAACCAAAAGATGTTACATGGGAACCAATAACCATTATGCAATTCTTTCCACATCTCAAGCCTCAAGGACAAGGATACTTTTTTAGGCAAAGCCCATGTTAGGGCCCTAACTTCCTTCGCCCCTTAAGTATATTTTTTATTACTATGTATTCTATGTATGGATGCCATTATTAGTAAAAAAATACTATGTAGTAGTGTGAACAATTATTGTAAGAAGGCTTACTACAAGGTTCCACCTAATAGAAAGTTCCTTCTCTAGAATGTTCTTAGGTGATATAAATTACTATATAAAGATATAAAAGAATGGTAAAAGGTGTCCTAGAAATCATTTGTAATTTGAGCTCTCATCTATTGGAGGTTTCCCCCTTGAATAAGTAAGAAGACATTGCTTCCATATTAATATAGGTATAATATTCTACTCATATTTTCATTGCTCATGCAATTCTATTTATTTATGTAATATATTCGAGTAATATATGTGATTTATTCTCTAAATATTTCTATTTGGTACATCACAATTACTCTTGAAAGCTTGCGTGATTTTAGCAATGTTGTCAAAATTTGACTTCAAGTTCTTAACGCAACATATCAATTGTAATTTCCCTACAAGTAGCTTGGATATTAGGTTTTTTTCATTTCTCAAAAGAAGAGAATGATTTTGATACATTTGTTGATACATTCTCATTTTCCTTTGCATGTTTAACATCCTGAAAACATAATAATTTTATGTATCTTTTCTTAAGTTTGTGTAATTTACCTTACCATGTAATATTTGAGCACATGTTATAACCATTTTGCAGAAAAAATTATTTAATTACGTTACTAGCATGTTCTCTAATTCTCTAACCAAGAATGAAATCCTTGAATTGATCATTTTTATTTTCATCCAAATTCTCTAAAAGGTTTCCAGCTATTTGGAAACTACTACAACTTCTAGTTTTTTTATAACCAAAGAGGGGATAGGTTATGATTGTTGGTGGTTATAATCTATACCTACATAGTTGAATCGACACACATGTATTCCAAGAATTGAACACTTTTGTATATGCTTTGTGGAAAGAAAGGGTATTATTTTATGTTGCTTACGTTTCTTAGAGGAGTCACTAGATGGAGTTATCAAAACTCTTAAACAAGTCCTATATATTTTTTCTAATCAACTATTATGATGTTAGAATATTATAGATTGAATTTTGGATTTCTATAATATGCCTTTATGTTGTCTATTTATGTAATTATGACTTATAGTCATTCTTTTGATTTGATGAATTATTGCAACCTCAATCATTTGGAGCTCGATTTACTAGTACGATTATTTTGATTAATTCCTCTTTATTTGTAAAAGTGCAATGTGCACCTGTAAAGGGTGTTTTCTATTTCATGCATATATATATATATATATATATATATATATATATATATATTGTAACACCCATGTTTCTCCCAGTTTGTAAATATAACTATATTTGGCCAAGAGACTATGGCAGACCTAAAGTGTAGGAATGTTTGATCAAATGAACCTTTGTATAAAAATTCAAGGAATGCAATTTCTATTATTAATGGAAAATGGACAAGTGTTGCAACTGCCGAAAGAGGGAGGTTTTCCAAGATAGACCACAGATGCTATGGGAGAGATGGTGAGGGGAACCATGAATGGTTAAGATAACCCCCCCAAACCAGTACTTTATTGATTTTAATGTCTTTGATACGAATTTGTAACACACCCGCCCCTTTAAAGGTTCTTTCGTACATTAGTGGTAACCTCAACAGAGGTTTTTTGTACATTGTCTATTGTTCTAGGAAACCATAATAGTGGTTAGATCTAGCATGAGATAAACAGTCATTAGATCAAGTAAGGAGGGGGACATAACCATTAGATCGCAGAGATAATAGATCTATGGTGGGGTACAATTGCGGGAATAAGAGGCAAAGATTAACGTGGGGGTTACTTCAAATCTTGAAATCCAGTGAGGCTATCGATCTTTGACGATTGGTAGAGCAACGATGGTTGTCGATTCTATTACTTGAGCACACCTTTCCGTTGAAGAGTTTGGAATGAGGATAACCATCTGCGCATGTTATGGCCCCACAATTCGTTACAACTATCCATTGCAAAGGAAACGAGGATCCTATATACGATGGCACAGGTCATGTCTAGGTGAGTCCTTGTCAACTGGGGTGACGTTAGCATGACATGTCACCTGATTGATCATTTTTCCCCAGTCCCTCAATCATATGGTTATAGTACATCCATGTAGTCCCTAGATCCATGGCCCTCGTCACTTCATAACTTTGACCTTCGAGGGTTTTTGACTCATTTCCACTCCATTCTTCTGAAGTGGTCAGCGTCGAGCTGAATCTATCATAGATCGGATGACTAGGATGGGTCCTAAAGGATCCCGAGATCTACCTCTCTGTCATAGATTCATGCTAGTCATTAATCAAGAATGATCGAGAGCCTTATCATCCGTTGTATCTACACAAAGATTACTCCGACGAAGACCTCTTAAGGATATTGGAGGTGCTCTAGCAGCAAAACTTCCAAACACCAGAGTAACGAAGTAGTGGGGGGCTGTAGATATGTGGGTCTCCGTGGATGGACCCTGACCGTTAGATTTATGTCGAGGTCAAACTAACGTGGACCAACTCCGGGAGTATAGGCAAGGAGTGGGAGAATTAGCCGAATTATTCCCTAGTTGTTGGTGCCATGAGATGTGTGGTGTCAGATCCAGTACTTCGAAGGAGAGCCACTCTGGAGGTTTTGGATATTGGTGGTTCGAAAACCCATGAAGCCTAGAGTAATAGAGATAATTTCAGTTGTCCATCGGTTGGAGACACGTGATGGATGATCAGTTACTTTGAAGGTTTAGGACTCTGTAGGATGGTCACTTCGGAGGAAAGTGGGGTTGCTAGAGTCCAAAACCCCCGAAGGTCAGGGTCACAAAGTAACCAGAGTCGTAGATATTAGGATCCTTTGAGACCCATCCTAGCTGTTTGATCTACGATAGGGTCAGCCTGACGCTGCCCACTTTGGAATAATGGAGTGGTAGTGAGTCTAAAATCCCCGAAGGTCAAAGTTATGAAGTGACGAGGCTCATGGATCCAAGGACTACGTCGATGTATCGTAATCTTAGGATTAAGGGACCCAGTAAAAACGATCAATCGGGTGACACGTCATGCTAATGTCACCCCAGTGACATGGACTCACTTGGACATGATGCATTCCATCCTATATAGGATCCCCGTGTCCTTTGCAATGGATGACTATAATGAATTGCAAGGCCACAACATGCACGGATGTTAATCCTCATTCCAAACTCGACAATGGCTAGGTGTGCTCGGGTAATAGGATTAACGACCACAATTGATCTACCAATCATTGAAGATCGACGGCGTAGCCCGATTTTGGGATTTGAAGTAAACCTCACGTTAATTTCTCCCTCTGATTCCCACAATTTTACCCCATCGTAGATCTGTTATCTCTATGATCTAATGGTTATGTCCCCCTCCTTACTTGATCTGATGAATGTTGTCACAAATTGTCACTCATGCTAGATCTAGCCATTGCTACGGATTCCTAGAACAAAGGACAACGTACAGTAAACCCCCGTTGAGGTTACCACTAACATAGGAAAGAACCTTTAAAGGGGCGGGTGTGTTACATATAGATCCAAACCTACCATATGAAAGCATACATGATGCCATGAACGATGAACCACAACCATCAAAAAATGTAAATCATTTCATGCACAAAGAACAATAATTCACCTTTGGTGTACCTAATTAGAGATTCTTCATGGAATTCAATTGAAGAGAATACTAATGATTTTTTTCCATGTTAATAAAATGGATATTAGATTCATAGTCTTAATTTATATTTTGATTTAACCATTAAATGGGTGGGTGTGTTATTGTTGGCTCATGGTTATGTATCAAGGAATAAAGTGAATATTAAGGAGGAATAAAGACAAAGTACGAAGTGCACGGAAGGAACACAAATCGAGGACGGGTCGAAGTGTTTAAAGAAGCAGAAGAGAAGGAGCGAAGTAAAGGAAAATAGAGTCATTGAAGAAGAAGATCAAGGAAGACAAAGCAACAAGGAAGATGAATCGTGGACATGTCAGCAAGCAAAATAATACACTAGTATATTCTTTGGATCACCTCATGGAGGAGAAGGAAGGACAGGTTGGTGAAGCCCTTAAAATGCGGTTCATGTGGACCTAGTGTTTTGGTACCTAGGGTTTTGGTACCTAAGATTGTCTAAGAGTCATGAAATGTATAAAAAGAGGTCTAAGAGAGTTGAGAAGGGTTCATATTTTGTTGGTCATTGGTTGTTGTCATTGAGAGAAGTGTCATGTTGTAAGAGCATTCTGTATTCTGGATCTTCAGCTAGGTGTGAATATCAACCTTATAGCTAGGTGCACAGGGAGGGGAGAGAAGGAGGAAGAGAGATAAGGATCTGTAGCTAAGTGCACAGATAGAATTGTATGTTTTCATCTAATATATCAAGAAACATAGTTTTGTGGATGTATCCCTAGGGAGAGGGTGAACCACATAAATCTTGTTGTTCTTTGTGGCTGATTATATTGTTATTGCATTGTTGTTTCCATATTAAAGATATCAGGTATAAGCTAACTTCACGAAGCAAAGTATAAGACTGTTAAAGACTCTCTAGGTTACATTGCATTGTTTTTATGGAATCCCTTTGCATTTCCTATGGTTATAGACACATGTGTCCTCCAACCCCCTATTTCTACTTCGGGTGAGACTTCATATGCTTCACAGGTGTTGTCGAAAGGGCCACTAGTTAGGGTTTGTTGGTGTGATGCTAGAGTTGAACCCTGGGTTTTCCCCTGTGCCAACAAATGGTTTCATTGTCGGGAACCAGGATCTTCTTGAGGGAATGTCAAGTTGGTTTCCATCAAAGATAGAGATTCAAAAGTGGTTAGAAGAAAAAGAAAGGGACTTCACCGAAGCTCAAAACGAGAACCCTAGCATTAGTACAGAATATTGGTTGCGAAGGTACATATTTACTGATGTACATGAGATTTTATTTGGAGGAGTTCATAAGGAGTTATAGGAGTGGTTAGCCAGATTAGCAGACACTCAATTTGAGATCATATCTAGACCACACGTGGTTTGGACAACGACGTTGATCAAGAAAGTCAAGAGAGTCGATAACGTTGTGTCTAGAGCATTGGATCCCTAGTTTGATAGAACTATCGGAAGGTATATTACTGAGTTTGTTGTTGATAGAGTGGAATCATATAGCCAAGCGGAGAGGTATTTCTTTAAGGGACCTAGAGGGAAGTTTCTACACTTTTTGAAGCTGAAGATTAAGATGCTATTGCATGAGAAGAATATCTTGAAGATATAGTGATCGATTGGATCTTAAATCTAATGTTCAAGAATTCAGACAGCGACAGTGACGCAGAGGTTGGACACACGTGAAGTGGGAGATCATTCAGGAAGGATTTGTAAATTCTAACCTTGTACAATATCTATTGCAAACTGATATTCAGAAAAGAACAGAAAAGATACAATGGCAAATACAAACATTACACAGAGATTTTCCACCTGGAAACCCAAACTGGGAAAAACCAACATATATTATATTCATACATTTTGTTACATTGTTTACAATACAATATACATATAGGAGCCAGCGGCATCCAAAACCCTAACCCAATGACCTGGATTAGTCCAAAACCCTAATTCCTTAACCAGAAATAGAAAACCATCGGCAAAAAACCATGTGCCGAAAAACCACCTAATATCATGTGGTCCCCACCTAATATCATGTGGTCCCGGAAATATGTCGTCCCGATGGAAATACGTCCTCCCAAAAAAAAAAAAATCGGGGGCGCTGCCCCCCTGCAGCCCTCGAGGGGGGGGCCTAGCGGCCCCCCCTCTAACCCCCCTGTGCTCTCGGTGCAGACACTCAAACACTACTACTCATGCAAAGAATATAACACATACCCAACAATAAGTTCATTAACACCTTAGATACTACACCTATCAATTGGTATGTTCAAGAAGAACTACGCTTAGCCACTGTAGATAGGTATGGTATGACCTGGAACTTTATAGCTACATTCCTATTTGAAATTAAATACCCCACAGTAGATCAGGATTTACAAATTATAATACATAAGGTCTTTAAGGAAGTATCTAACCCCCCTTTTGAACAAGAAGAAGATGAATGGACTACACCCCTTTAGCGGTTACAGGATTGTTATAATATTAATTCTCATGAAGATGATGACCATAGGGATGTCAACATTACAGAAACTGAAGGGTAGAGAGACATAGAAGGGCCAGGGATTGAAATACCTTTTGTTGGGCAACCTATTAAAATAAAGAAGGTTAATATTGGAACAGAGAAAACACCTAAACTAGATAATGTTGGAGACTATTGGGATGATGCTACTATTAGTAAGATTATAGAACTAATACATGAGTATTAGGACTTGTTTCCAAACAAGTTCACAGACATGAAGGGCATAAAATGGCCCATGGGAGAAATGAATATCCCTTTGAGACCAGATGCAAGAACTATCAAGAAGATACCTTACAGACTGAATCCTAAGTACAAGCAGAAAGTTAAGATTGAAATAGATAGAATGTTGGAAGAAAGAGTCATAGAACCTGTTGAATAATCTTAATGGATCAGCCCTATGGTGGTCCAAGATAAGAAGTCAGGAGAAATCATGATCTGTGTGGATCTAAGGAAGTTGAATTATGCATGCTTACATGATCCATTTCCTAAACCTTTAACTGATGAATTCTTAGATAATGTAGGAGGACAGGAAGCCTATTAATTTACAAATTGACTTCCAGGCTATCACCAGATCATAATTTCTAAGGAGGATAGACATAAGAGCACATTTGCAATAGAATGGGGTTCAATTCAGTACATTGTGATGCATTTTGTCTTGAAGAATGCACCAACCATCTTTTCTAGGGTGGTTTTCGAAGAATTTAAGGACTTTTTACACAATTTTTTGGAAGCATAATTTGATGATTGGACCATTTTCAGCCTAATGAAAGATCATATTGAATGTTTGAGATTAATGTTAGATAAGTGCAGGCAATGTCAGATTGTGAATCTAAAGAAGTGTATTTTCTTGTCACCTTTTGGATTGTTGTTAGGACATATTGTCTGTAAGCACGGGTTATTGGTAGATCCTTCCAAGATTGCTATCATTGTTGATCTACCTCCTCCTACTTCAGTTAGAGAGTTGTGCACTACATTGGGACACACTGGATATTATAGAAAGTTTATTAAGGGTTATGAATAGATTGTGGAGAAGCTACTAAATAAATATAGTAATTTTCGATGGATAGAGGAATGCTAGCAGAGCTTCGACACAGTAAAGAAGAAAATGGTCATTGCACCTATCTTGATTTTTCCAGACTGGACTAAGGATTTCAATGTTCATGTCGATGCTTCATCCATTGCATTAGGAGCAGTCTTAGCACATCCAAGAGAAAGAGAGATTGACCACCCTATAGCCTTTGCAAGCAAGAATCTTTCTACATCTAAAAGGAATTATACAACCACTGAAAGAGGAGGCTTAGCCATGGTGTATGAACTGCAAAAGTTTATACACTACTTTTTGGGAGGACATTTTAAGATGTTCATTGATAATTTTTCATTAACTTACTTAGTCAAGAAGTCAATGTTGGGGGGAAGAATATGAAGATGGCTACTACTATTTCAGGAGTATGAATTTGAGGTCATGGTCAAGCTAGGAAGAATGAATAAAAGACCTGACCACTTATCCAGGTTAGAATATGGAGAGGAAACTACTAGTTTGGATGATACACTACCTGATGCATAGTTGTTGGCTATCATGAAAGTCGATGATCACTTCGCCAAGGTAGTCCTGTTCATGTCCATAGGAATGGCACCTCGTGAGCTTACATTCATTCAGAAGAAACAATTGGTAGTTTGCACTGCAGATTTTCAACTTATAGCTGGACAATTATACAAGATGGGACCAGATGAGATCTTGAGGA
This sequence comes from Picea engelmannii, assembly GCA_009831015.1. NCBI lineage: Eukaryota > Viridiplantae > Streptophyta > Pinopsida > Pinales > Pinaceae > Picea > Picea engelmannii. Next base: position 168,922 of record ML777284.1, on the reverse strand, counting down.
GATGCTTTATGAAGACATAAATACCATTTATTCTTGAAGAACCACATGAAGGAATTGTAGGAGGACATTATGTATGGAAAGGAACAGTGCAAAAGGTTCTCAGAGCTGGCCTCCAATTGCCTACTTTACACAAGGATGCTAAGGAATACCACAAAGCCTACGATGTATGCCAAAGGATAGGGAAGTCTTCTAGAAGGGATGAGATGCCTTTATCACCTCAAATAACTCTACAAACATTTGAGAAATGGGTTATTGACTTTGTGGGACCTATAAACCCACCAGGGAAGCACATAGGATCTCGATACATTATCACTACCACAAAATGTTTGACCGAATGGGAACAAGCAAGATAAGTTAAGGATTTAGTGCAACTACAACTGCGTAGTTCATTTTTGAGGATATCATAACCATATTTAGATGCCCAAAGATCCTTATGAGTGATCAAGGAACACACTTCATCAACAAAACCATTGAAGCCTTGACTCAGGAGTTTGAAGTTCACCATCAGAAGAGCACTCCATACCACCCACAGGTGAATGGCACAATCAAAGCCTTCCATAAGATCTTGGAGACAACGCTGACTAAGATTTGCAGTGATAACAAAGATGATTGGGATTTAAGAATTCCAACAGTGTTATGGGCTTATAGAACTACTTGAAAAAACTTAACAACACAGACTCCCTTTAAGCTAGTTTATGGCCAAGAAGCAATAGTAGCTATGGAATATTTGGTTCTTAGTTTAATAAGTGCAGCATTTACAGGTATGGATGACACTGGCAATGTTCAAGAGAGAATCGCACAATTGATGGAACTAGAGGAAGATAGGTTCATTGCAGGATTCCATCAGCAGGTACAAAAAGAACCAGAAAAGTCTTACCATGATAGGCATGTCAAGAAGAAAACATTTAAGAAATGAGATTTGGTATTGTTATATGACAACAAGTTCATGAAGCATCCAAAAAAATTTAGGACACATTAGCTCAGACCATTCGAAGTTGCCTATGTTACAGAAGGAGGAGTTGCGCAGTTGAAGACCCTCAATGGAGAATGGAAGGATGGTTTAGTAAATGGGAGCCGGTTGAAGTTGTATTGTGACAACTAGTTGCCTCGCATATCTCAGTAAAAACAAGGAATAAGGTTCTAGGTACCAGGTGCAGTTGAAATTGGGTACCAGACACAGAAAATACATTATGCACATGATAGGGAAGGACAGAGAAGAAAGCACAGGCTTCTCTGCGCAGTCCGTAGTCGAAGTAATATAGAAGGTTCAACCCTGTAGTGACTTGGGATGAGTCACATGTGAGTGTTGGGGGCCTGTTGGCCCGTCGTTATGCATTAAGGAAGAAAGAAAAGATTAAGGAGGAATAAAGACAAAGTACGAAATGCGCGGAAGGCACGCAAACTGAGGAGGGGTCAAAGTGGTTAAAGAAGCTGAAAAGAAGGAGCGAAGTAAAAGAAAAGTAATATGTTCAAGGATAAGATCAAGGAAGACAAATAAACAAGGAAGATGAATCATGGACAGGTCAGCAAGTGGAAGAAGACACTAGTATATGCTTTGGATCACCTCACGGAGGAGAAGAAAGGACAAGTTGGTGAAGGCATTAAAATGCAGGTCATGTGGACCTAGGGTTTTGGTACCTAGGATTGTCTAAGAGTCATGAAATGTATAAAAAGAGGTGTAGGAGAGCTGATAAGGGTTCGTATTTTGTTGGTCATTGGTTGTTGTCGTTGAGAGAAGTGTCCTATTGTAAGAACATTATGTATTCTAGATCTTCAGCTGGGTGCAAAGATCAACCCTGTAGTTGGGTGTGTAGGGAGGGGAGAGAAGGATATGCAACTAAGTGTGCAGATAGAACTGTATTTTTTCATCTAATATATCAAGAAACATAGTTCTGTGGATGTAGCCCTAGGGAGAGGGTGAACTACGTAAATCTCGTTGTTCTTTGTGGTTGATGTTGTGTTATTTTCTATCTGATTATATTGTTATTGCAATGTTGTTTCCATATTAAAGATAGAAGGTATAATCTAACTTCACGAAGCTAAGTATAAGATTGTTAAAGACTCTCTAGGTTACATTACATTGTTGTTCTAGAATCTCTTTGCATTTCCTCTGGTTGTAGACACATGTGTCTTGCAACCCGCTATTGCTACTTCGGGTGAGACTTCATCTACTTCCCAGGTGTTTTCGAAAGGGCCTATAATTAGGGTTTGTTGGTGTGCTGTTAGAGTTGAACCCTGGGTCTGCCCCTATGCCAACAGTTATATATATATATATATATATATATATATATATATATATATATATATATAATCATAGAAAAAAATATTAATATCCATTTGGTTAACATGGAAAAAAATCATTAATATTCTCTTGAATTGAATTCCATGAAGAATCTCTAATTACATCTTCCTTATGTTATTTATGAGCAAAATGTATTTTCTGTTGGAGTTTTGGCATAAACCATGGAAACTGATTTTTCCTACAGATGTTTCTAGCATAAAGCGTGTGAATTGTCCTAGTTGTCTAAGTTCTATAAGATCCTTGATTAAGGTATAACCCTCTATTAAGGTCAAACTCTTTGTCCTCGATTGAGGAGTTAAGATTAATCCAACATATTGTTGTATGAGAGTTGTGTCATCTAAACTTCCTACTTAAACTTTTGATTGATGTACAATCCCCAATTGAGGGCTTAAAATTTATCACACCTTCTCCTTTTTAGGGTTTTCATGGAGTTGCACTTTCCAAGGGGTAAAACCCCTTCATCTCTTCTATGTTACATGTTGGGATTTGAAGGAATACAATCTCATGGTTTTGGTTTCTATATTAGACTTTCAATTTATCTTTTCTAAAAAGAAAATATATTTCATATTTTTTTGTTTATTTATTTATTTTTCACCAAATGTTTCTATATTAGACTTTCAATTTATCTTTTCTAAATTTTTTTTTTTATTTATTTATTTCATATTTTTTACCAATTATTTTTGCATACAACTAACTAAATGCTTTGCATTCCAATATAAACGAGATATTATAAAAAAATAAGCAGAGTATTACACCTTAAGACTAAGTTGTAGTGTATATCATGGTATTTTCTCTCAGTTGAATAGGTATAATGCATGTCAGTGTTGCTGTCCATAATATGCTTCATGGAATAATCTTTTGTCTATCATGGTATTTTCTCTCAGTTGAATAGGTCTAATGCATGTGTCCATAATATGCTTCATGGAATAAACTTTGTCATTTAGTTCATCTGAATTTTTTTTTGTCTTTTACTTTTTGAAAGATTTATTTGAATTTGATTTTTATGACGAGGTTACATAAACGTACAAAGCTTACTATATCAACAACTGTGTTTCCAATAATTTTTTGTTTTTAGAGAGCTTACTTTATCATAAATAGACTGGTAGGTAGGTAGCATGATAAATAGACTGAAAATTGTTTCCAATAATTTTTGTTTCCAGCGTTGAAAATTCAAAGTGGTAGCATGATAAATAGACTGTGACAGACCAATAACGCCAATCTATGCAGTTTGTCTGTATGTAAAGATTGTCAACATTCATACTGTTTTCCAGCGCTTTGTGCATCCATCCGAACCGATTGCAAGGTGAACGCCGTGACAGAGATGAGAGCATCAAGTCAGTGAAGAGATAAGAGATTCAAGTCAGTGAAGACTCGCCATCTCCAGCAGAAAGATCTAGTCGGTAGGTAGCTGATTGAAACACATTGTTTAAGGAGTGCTGTCAGTATGTGAAGATAAATCGTGGAAACGATTCATGTTGTTAAATATATATTATTTTAAAATGTTTTACAACGATTTATTTGAAGTAAGTAATTACAATGTTTTTATGTGAAGTAAGTAATTACAAGTAGAATTGAGTTTGGTTAATACTAGTTGATAATAATGGTATTAATAATATTAATGTATTTTTATATTATAATAGATTTATATTATCATATTAATAATTTTAATAATTTGTACATATGTCTATAAATATATAGATAAATAATAAAATATTAACATGATTATTATTAATAATAAAAAAAAAAAAAAAAATATTAATATTTTAGCATAATATTAAATATTAAATATTAATATTAATATTTAATATTAATATTAAATATGATATGCCCTCCGATTTTAAAAATTTCAGCTTGGTATCCTTCAATTTCCTTAGTTTTCCCATTTGCAAGTTGCTTAACCACGAACTCTAAGTCATCCAAAGAAAAAACTTCATCCTCTGTAGGAACAATAAGAATGGTTTCCATGACATTAAGGAACTTGTAAAGTATTTTAAGGTAGGAATTCTAGTCCATTAACAAAATCATATTACTTTCTTTAGTGTTTCCAATTAGAATTTACCTTTAGAACTTCTTAGGATCAAGCTTGGATAGGTGTAAAAGTCACTCTTTCCTTTTATTTATATAGTACATTTTTTCCCTTTTAATTAGGGATTTGTATGTATTGATCTATCGAGTTTTAAGGAATCATTAGAAGCATCCCTAATGTCTTTCCTAGCATTTTTACATTCTTGATCATACCAAGGGTTGGTTCCTATATTATTCTTTTTACGGGACACCTCAAAAGAGAAAATTTTAACATAAGTGGAAAGAGTAGTTGTAAAATTATGATAGAGATCTTCAATGTTGTCCTTGTAAGTTAGGAGATGCAATTCACTATTTAAATCCTTTAAGAAAAGATAAACTTTACTTTTTTCAAAAAGAAGGTGCCTTTGATTATTAGAATTTTCGTCAATGGGGTTGTTGTGCATGACAAAGTTTAGGGTTAGGTTTAAAGGTCTATGATTAGAATTTGGTTGATGGTCATTTAAAAGGTCAAAAGTTACTATTTGGTTGGAAATGACAATATCATATATCACATAATCCACGACACTACTACCCAGCCCATGAATACAAGTCATATGGTTGGACATTGGCCACTTTATTACTCCATTGTGAATTATTAGGTCTTGAGAACTACAAATCTTTACTAGCTCAGTACCAAACACGTTCTCAATTAGGTCTTCAGAGATTCTTTTGTAGCTATTAGCTAGAACAAGGTCCTCATCTAGCCATAAAGGATTATGGTTGGAATATTGATTAAAAGAATATCTTTGTTAGTTCCAGCTAGCATTAAAGTTTCCTAGCATGAGAATATTACCTTCATTTTTCAAACTATAAATATTTCGTTCTAAAGTATTATAGGGACAATTTATATCTAGATTGTTTTTCTTATAAAAAGTAGAATTAGTAGGTGCAAAATAAAAAATTTCTATATACATCTTCTTAGTGTTGATGTATGAAATTTATATCCAAATGTATTGATTGAGAGGCTCGATCTTATGAAGTTGAATGTGAAGATAAATTCTCTTTCTTATATAACATGCTATGTGTCCAATCCTTCTATGATATTTTTTTTTTGTTCCAAGCCAACTACAAGAAAAATCCTTCTATGTTAGGGACCTTAGACTCTTCATGTTTGCATGTTTCAAGTAGACAGATAATATTAATATCACTGAATATCCAACTTAACATACGACCTTTGTGCCATGGAAAGCCATGAAGGTTCCAAAAAAGGATCTTGAGTGTCCCAAATTCCAATTTATTATTATCCATCTGGTCTCTATCCCTAAAAATAGCTTTTCGATTTCTAATTATTTCCCATTTTCCTTCCTTCCTGACTTAGTTTACCTTTTGAAATCCCTTCCTTAATTCAACTTGGTCTTCAGGAATGAGGTCTTCATTTATAAATATTATTGACCCTTTTAAGCTCAGATATTTACCAAGTATGTTATGTTTATGGACATTACAACTTACTTTGACATAGACCAATCTATATTTATGTTCAATTATTTTTCCTAGACTCTTTTCTTCTATGAGGTCATTTGTATTGATTTGTGATTTATTTTTTAGTTATTCTTTTACTATTGCTAGTGTATCCTCATTTTGTTGTTCTTTTGTACCAAAAATTATGAGGTTCAAGGATCTTTTATTACGATCATAATCCAATTTGATTAGCTTATTCATTTCCTCTTTGATGACTTTGATACCCAATTTGTTTTCCAGACTACTTAGGGACAAATAGTTGGTTACTTTTTCTTCTAGCTCTTTAATCATGTCTCTCAAGTTGCAATTTTCTTCAACCTCTCCTTATTGGGTTGATTTCTTTTGTTTTTCCATTTCTTTTATTCTAGCCTCCATTGTCTACAATTGACTCTTGAACCATACAAATATATCTTCCATCTGTGTTTGAATATTATCTTCGAAGAGTGTTAATTTTTTTATCGAGCATTTCCTCTAACTCTATTTGGAGTTTTACTTCTCTTGAACTTCTTTCCTTTTTTCTAATGATTCTAACTCTATTTGGAGTTTTGATTTTATTTCTTCTCTATTTTTTACTAGTTATTCTATATATTTGTAAATACTCTATAGGGTGACATTAGGGGGGGAGTATAAACCCGTCTTCTTCACCGCAGAGTATAAATCATTGTTTCATTCAAATTCACATGTATAAACCTCATTCATATTTACCTCATATTTTACCACAAAGTAGAGACCCTTCACCATTCAAATTCACCGTGACCATACACGAGCATAGAGTAGAAACCCTTCTCCCTTGAAATTCAGCACATAGTAGAAACTCTTCTCCCTTCGAATTAAGAACATAGTAGAAACCCTTCACATTCACCATGGAGTGTAAGTAGTAATAATTCATATTTACCTTAGAGTATAAACCCTTCACCGTTCAAATTCACCATGAATATAAAGTTCTTTGTTGAAATTTACCATAGAGTAGAAATCTTCATAGTTTACCACAAAGTAGAAACCCTTCATCATTCAAATTCACCAATTCACGGTAGAGTAGAAACCCTAACTTTACCACAAAGTTTATGTTACAATAGTTTCTAAAGTTAATTTTAGTAATAATAAATTATATCAATATATTATTATATTTCCCCTGGATGGGGTGCTAGTGGAATACACTTGGCCCATGATGGAGGATGACCCATGCCAACAGGGCATAGAGCCATGTGACGGGCTCGTGCCACCGCCCGCCACCCCCTGTGGCATTAATACGCTCTAATCACGATGGGAAAGAGAATTAATGCAATCAGTCTCCCCTATGCATTTTCTCACGGCTTGTTATTGGTTTCCGTCCATTGTCTCTGCTGGTGATTTGAAGGGCTCCCCCCTTTGTTTCCATGACCGACTCAAGCTAGAATTTCCTGGTCCCCAGTGGCTCATTTTCACCCCTAGACCCCCGGCCTCTGCTACGTGCACCCTATGCCTAACCATAAGCCGCGACTGAGAGGGAGGCCACGGTGGGGCTCTCCCTGGAGACCTCGTCGACCTTCAATTTCACCTCCCGATCTTTCTCCCTCCTGCTCCTCCCTTCACTTCCAAGCCGAGCCTCACATCACTACCCCTCCCGTTCCGTCGATAGCGCACTTCAACTGCCTATCAATTATCCCGCGGTCACTTTGTTCATCCTCGCATTTCCTTCTCGCCCCACCTGTGGCTGAACCGACCCACAAACCTCTCTCGGCTTCTCCAAGAAACTTAAGAGACGAGCAACCACCTTCTTTGCCAAACCCTGGAAACATTGGGCATCCATCCTCTGATACCATCAATGGCGAGCAGATAAAAGACAATCTGTCCATCCTCTATGGCTTAGTCTTTGAACTCTGCTAGGGGGTGGAGGATTTGCAATTTCGACTACAAATTACAAATGAAAAGGTGGCGCTCTTCCTTCATCTCCTCTCCTCCATGCACGAGGCCTTCCTCTCGGACCCGGAAGGGGCGACTCTTATGTAGGAACCAGGAGAAGATACCGCTGATGGAGAGGTCAAGTTGCGTGCGACTTCGGAGCAGGATCCCTGTGTAGCTACCAAAGGTGAGGATGTCACAATGCAGTGTGCACCAGAGTCTGAAATGAATCGGGATGGGCGCCAGACCATGGCTGAGGAGGTGAATTCTGTCGAGCGACCTCTGCAGGACACCGCAAAGAACAACCATGGAACTGAGACCAAAGAGGAAGTCGAGGTGCAATGGGCGGATGGGGCGACGTATGTTGAGGAGGAACCTTGGACCGGGGATCTCCATTCCACCTGGCCAGGTTACATGTCAGGCATCTAAGCTCTTGCTGTTTTAGAGGTCGTGTGAGTTGTTTTTAGTTCTACTGATGTCCATGTTGTCTTGGACTTTACTCTTAATAGTTCATTACTGTACTTATGCTGACTAATCTGCTGACTCAGCTGGTTTCCCCTCTGTTGGGGCAGTCCAGTAATTACAGCAAGACTCTCACTGTACTTTGGAACTCCCTTTTTCCTCTGGAAGGACCTTAATATATTAAACTTCTTACTTAAAAATAAATAAATATATTATTATATTTTTTTATAATTGTTATAATATATTAGGATATATTGTGGATCATAGTTGTATAAATTTCTAACATTTTAGTATAATAAAATGTGATCTCATAAGATAATAATTTATAGAAAATTTACATTAATGTGATTTACTGCAATATTAAACGATATTATTATAAAATATAAAAACAAAATAATAATGTATAGTTTATTGTATAATTTAAATTCACCAACTTATGTCGAATTACTACATTTGTCAATGGTTATGTTGCATTGAGATGTTCATCAAGGGTTATGTCTTATTGAGTTTGGTTGATTTTGGTTCACAATGGTTGACAATAAGTGACTACATGATTAAGAATGTTTAACGTGGTTGACTATGCTTCACCATATTTGATTGTATTTAACAATGGTTTGACCGTGGTTGATTATGTTTTACCATATGTAACAATGGTTAACGAATCTCTGACTATGGTTGACTACAATTGCATAAGGGTGACCATGGGAGAGTATGGTTGACCAAGTTTCACTATGGTAACAATGGTTGAATATGGTTGATCATGTTTGACTATGGTTGACAATGGTTCACTATGTTTGGCTATGGTTAACAATGGTTTGACAATTGTTGATT
>ML777284.1:108000-142911 GCA_009831015.1 Picea engelmannii | reverse complement strand
CTAATACCATATATCTTTCAAGTTGGTGATAAGTGTGCATACATTTGGATATACAATAATTTAACACCATCAACATGAAAAGTTAACTCTTATTAGGGTTATTAGGTCTAAATATTTAATTCCTGGATGAGGTATTTACACTCGGAGTCAAAACTAGTTCCACACGGTGCATAGAGGCATCCCACATGGGCTTGATCATGGTTAGGACATTGATTTGGATGGTGGCTAGGACGAGAGATCTCATTGTAGAGTCCTCCTATTTGATCAACAATAGTTGGCATGATTTGGCCATTAATCCCACCGATGCATAACATCGTGCTTGGAGCTGGGATGAATGTTCAAATTGTTCACCCACAAAGCAAGAAATCGAGGAAGGATAGAGGAATAGGGGAAGCTAGTTTCCACAATGGTTCTAGCATCACCTCCAAGTTTGGTCCTTCTAGTTTGATTTATAGTTTTCTTGTCTATTTAGTAGTCTCCAAAGCGTTATGTCTTTTAGTTCAATTAACTATTAGACATGGGTAGGAAAATTCAATATGTAGTTGGGATAATTTCGATGTGTTAATTTAAGGGGTCCCTTTTTGGTCTTCCTCTTTGGGTGGATAGTTGTCATTATGGTTTTGACACCTTCCTCTCATTCTCTATTTCATTTATCTATCCCTTTCAACAACATGTTTTTTGTTCATCTTCTGACTCATCCTTGGGACAAGATGTTGAAATACAACAGGGAAATTCAATCAAAATACAACAAATGTGGGTTCAAACAAGGGACCAAAGAATCTATTATAGAACCCCTACACTAGAAGCTCTATCGTCACATCTCTTTCACCCAAGTTGATGGCATGAAGGTAGCATCCAATTATTAGTGTCACTTTCCAACTACTTTCAAGGAAGAGGTTTCCCACATTGAAAAATTAACCAGGGAGTGATCCAGATGGATATCGGTGGCCACCCACCTATTCCACTTGCTCAAAGAACAATTTTCCGTTTTGGCAATTTGTTTTACAGTTTTTCAAGTCCCAAACTTTTGGGGTCGTTTTGAGGTCCTAAGTGACATTTTTTTTTTTTACTTTTGGGGGGTCAGGTGTTGTCAACAACATGCCCAAAATCCATATGGAAGCTTTACTTCTAGGATAGACCTTTCTGATGAGGTATCAAATTCTCCAAACATAGATCGTATGCAAAATTTATGCCCTTGATAAGTTGACGTATCAACTACCCCGATCAGGGCCCGCAAACCTTTTGGCGTTTCATCTTTTTGGGTTAGGGTTTTGGATTTTCTTTACAATAAAAATGCCTTTGGAGCCTCATTGTAAACATCATCATATTCTTGCGAATGGGCGTAGCCATCACATCTCTTCTAAGAGATAAGCTACCACCATTCTAGTGAGTTATTCACTGTGTAATTTTATAGTTTTTGTACATTCTCTCATTAATAAAAATTGTACATTACTATATTTATGTGTTTATTGCAATATCTCTGTATATTTCATTGTTATATTTCTACCTTCATTTCATTCTCAAAATAATCTGAATGAATGGTATCGGAGAAGGCTTCTCCTTTTCGTTTCTAAGTGCATGTCCTTGACGAGGTCAAGGTATAGAAAGTTGGGTCTCGAGCTAGTTTCTCTTGAGGAAAACCACTCTCATAAGCCCAAGAAACCTCCCTCAACAGAAGAAAATTGAGACACGAGAGTAGAAGATCCAATCAAGTAGTTTCTCGAGGAATCCCTCGTGCAACAGAGGAACAAGATATTGGAGAAATTTTCCCAAATCCTTCAACGATTGGTGACAATAATAGGCGTGTCTTCTTCAAGAAATCGCTTTGGAGACACTACTCCATTCAAGGTACAAGTTAATTTTGATATTCTCGTATTTGAACGTAAGATCGATGCAAATGCTTTGGAAAAATGGTTAATTTTCTAGAAGGTTATTTCTCTATTCACAATTTTTTTGACAGAGAAAAGATCACCTTTGTGCTCTTTAAGGCTCCCCCCCATCTCAAACATTCGTGGGAAACTTACTAGGAGAAAAATTCCATAGAGGAGTCTGAAATATTTGGGGTTGAGCACACTTGGGATTTTTTTATGGATGCAATCAAGGATAAATATTACTAAGTGAGAAACTATGATGACCGATACATGTGATGGACCATGCTGCATCAAAAGTGGGACCAAAAAGTGTCAGAGTTCACAAATATCGTCCATACATTGCGCACCCAGCTAGGTATCAAAGACTCTGAGTGAAATTTGGTTATAAAATACCACAGGGCTCTACACAACTACATCCAAACCAAAATGGATTTAATGGACGTCTCATCACTGGGAGACGCTTATAGATATGTTGTCAAAATTGAGCAGAAATTTAAGCGACAGAACAAGCGAGAATTTGGGTATGCAAATCTGCAACAACCAAAGCATGGTAAAGGAAACCTTAACTCACATAACAATCAACCTCAAGACAACCAGTCCAATCTGCAGGAAAAGAAGAGAAATGTGAAGATAAAGAAGGACACAGGGAAGTGGTGCGACTTCCATAAAATCCCTTGGCACAAGACCAATGAATGTTGCTCGAAAAAATAATTTGGTAGACGATCTCAAAGAAGCAAAACCAAGCCCTGAATTAGACTCTGATTGAGACAATAATAAAATGAGACAGATAATTGATGCAAAACCCACTCCTACTATCGTGACCGCAAAAATACAACTAGAAGAACCAGAGGATCCTGAGGAGGGGGAGTTCCTTTTTCATTCACAGATGTGGGTGAAGGGGATCCCAGTGCATTTTATTGTTGATAGTGGAATCTAGAAGAACCTCATCTCAGTAGAGGTCATCAAGCAATTGGATTTGCTGACAATAACACACCCACATCCATACAACATAGGATGGATTCACCAGGGATGATATCTTCATGTCAACTAACAATGCCACCTGTAATATGACATCAATCCCTTCAAGGATGAGGTACTATGTGATGTTTCTCCACTATAAGTCTGTGATGTTCTGTTAGGACATAAATATATGTTGAGGTGTCATGTTGTTTATGAGTCTTGATCCCATAGCACCATTGTTACTCTGGGGGTTCATATGTACACGATACCATAGGTAGTTCTTACTATTTTCTCAACAAAACAAGGCCGCAAATTAATCTCTCACACTACAAAGTTTAGCCTCTTCACAATCTGGTCAGAAGGTGAACAGAAGGACATTGCAACCACTGCAGCCTTATCCCAAGTACTTTCTATCCATCAAAAGCATATCAACAAGAGTGTAGAAGAGCACCAAGATATTCTTATTGTACCTACGGGGGTTCCTCCACATTCCTTAGTCAAGAAAAGTTATAATATATCCCTTCATACTCTTCATGATCCATCTTCACTAACAGAGTCATCCCACACTCAAGAAAATCATGCAGTTAGATTGGTTGAATGGATCCAACCCCTCCAGCAATAAGTTCATGACATCCTTAAAAACTCTAAGCAATACAACTTTTGCAGCAAGGCAAGAAACTCACTAAGGTTCAGATTCAGCAAAATCTTCCCCATCCTCCACAGGAACTTGATGAAATGGGGACCATTTATTCCTAAGGGGGGAGGAATGATCCAAATGTATATATATGGTCACCGACATATTTCGATAGTTCAAAGAACATTTTTCCATTTTGGCAGTTTTTTTACCCTTTTTTTTAGTCTCAAAATTTCAGGGCCATTTTGAGAACCCAAACGACATTTTTTTTTAAATTTTGGGGGTTCATGGGGTTCCAATGACATATTTTAACTCCCAACGGAAGTTGTACTTCTTGGATAGAAATTTTCGGTGAGGTATCGAATGCCCCAAATGTAGATTATATGAAAAAGTTACGCCCTCGAGAAGTTGACGTACATCAACTAGCCCCATCGGGGCCCGCAAACCTTTTGGTGCTTCATCTTATGGGGTTAAGGTTTTGGATTTTATTTAGGTTAAAAAGGCCTTTGGAGCCTCATTTTAAACATCATCATCTTCTTGCGAATGAGCGTAGCCATCACATCTCTTCTCAAAGATAAGTTGTTGCCATTCTAGTGAGTCATTCACTCTGTAATTTTATAGTTTTTGTACATTCTCTCATTAATAAAAATTGTGCATTATTGTATTTTTGTGTTTATTTCAATATCTTTGTATATTTCATTGTTATATCTCTGCCTTCATTTCATTCTCAAAATAATCTGGATCAGGGAGAAACAGAGAAAAATTCCTAACGAATAGGTTGAGGAAGAATTTAGGGACTCGACTCCACACATGAGGTACTTTTTCTCTAGAGACACCAAAATTTTCAAGAGTATAGATATTTGTTCATTGAAAAAATCTTTCATGGCACATGTTGTGGAGGAAATGGATCAACAACAAAAGACAATTATCAACAAGTTTGATCTAATGGGTAAAACATTTGAAGCAATTTACAAAGCATTTTATGACATTGACATCATAGTGACACAACTAGAGGATATAAAACAAAATCCAATGGTATCAAGAGAACCTACTTAGGAGTCTAAATGTACTGAGGAGAAATTCTCTAGTTTACATGCACACGTGCACACACACACACATACACACTTATTATTTGTGTTGGGAAAATATTCTCAATCTCAATTTTTTTTTTAGTATATTTCCCTTTATATTGTAGAAATTTATATTTTTGTGGGGAAAATATTAGGATTCTCAAATTTTCACATTTCCCTTTAATAAGGAAGAGCTATTAATTTGGCATAAATTCCATGATTAAGGGGTGGCCATTTCTACAAATTTCTCTTAAACTCACATCATGTTTGTTAGTCTCCATAAACCATGAGAGATTACAAGCTGAGAGAATATTCTACTTTTTAACACATCATCAATGATAATTATATTTGAAGAGTCTCAATAATTTTCAATTAATTGGTATAACAATTATTGAGGAGTTTTTAAAATTCAAGTCAATGTAAGTTGAGAATAAATTTCTAATTGAAATGTCCCTTTTGAAAATCCATTATAATCCACCAAATTTACCCTTGAGCATATTAAACAATACCTATAAATACCATATTAAATATGAACTAAAACACATCTATAAAATATCACTAAAACACATGTACAAAATACAAAAAATGAGATATTTTAAAAATGCTAGGATATTAATCAAACACAATAATAGTAAGTTATTATAAATTTTACACTTACTATTTTAAATTACATATTTATGGTCTTGGTCTGCTAATATTTATTTTTATTTTATGTCAATGACTACTCATAAAGAAACAAGTTGTTATATATATATATATATATATAATGGTTAACTTCTACTCACCACAAATTTAGTTTATTGAACCTCAAGAAAGGTAATGAATCACTTAGTTTCTTTAAAATTTAATTTGAAGGGTCACTATTGTAACCAATATTTTGAAATTTTGATTTAAACTAACCACATTTGAAAAACATTTGGATAAAAATTGTGTATTAGGTTTTGTAACAAATTTCTTTTATCCACAATGTTTTAGAAATTGTCCAAATCCCTATTTCACTATGGATATCATGGGAGTTTGTTCATGTATATGTAAAAGAATTCTCCCTTCATCTAACATGAAAATGACACCTGAAAAAATGTTTTTTTAAAAGAATTCAAATGTCCAAATTCAATCCTCTTGATGTCACTATTTTACAAAAGTAATTTCATTTTGAATGAGATGGATCAAATATTTTCACTCCAAAAAACTTTCCTCTATAATTTAATTTTCTTAAAATGGATAAAGGCCCCAAATGAGTGTCATTTCTATTTTTTTTTGTAAAAATTGTTTAATTATGAGATAAGTGTTAGGAACAACTTAACCCATATTATTTAGACAATTGAAAAATTAAATTAAATTCATTTTGTTTCAATAGACTTTCAAAAAAATAATAAATCTGTCTCACAATATTTAATATATACCATTAAACATAACCATTACTAAGTGTAAACACTTATAATTTAATATTAGTTTGTAAATATTTTTTATTGTAAAAAAAAATCTTGATTTTTATTCCATTCAAAATCAAAATCCTTAAAAATTTATATTCAAATTCAAAAATTACTTAACTATAATAATATAATTTGTAAATATTTGAGAGATAAAAAGATTTAGAAAACCTACAATCTTTGAAATCACAATTAAACAAAATATTAAAACAAATTAATGGATTTAATGATTTTTTATTTTTTTTAAAATTTAATAGCTAAAATTTGATCTCATCATCAATATATTCAATCAAATTATTAACAACATCGTATAAAAAATAACTACAAATCAAAACACTCAAACCACTACAATATCAATAATCCAAAAAATAATACACAAAACAACACTACAACCAAATTACTTAAAAAACAATAAAACTTAACTTTTTCTTAACCCCCGTTTAGTGATAATTCTTTGAAAATTATAAATTTTAAATAAAATTAAAATTAAAAAAATTAAAAAAGAATTCTTTGTAAATTGTAAATTTTAAATAAACTTAAGATTAAAAAAATTCAAAACTTTTTTGGGATTTCATAATATCAATTTTTGTTGGTTCTTCAAATCTCATCTTTAAGCTATTTATTATGCTCAAAAACTCTATAAATATGTAATTATTTTTGTGATGAAATGAAACTATTATATAAAGATTTTTTTAAAATATAAAATACAAAATAAATAAAATATACAATATCCATCTTAATATAAAATTAAAAACAAAAATTATATATATAAATAAGATTGCAAACAAATTACAAGCATTAATATATATATATATATAATTACTATTATAAAAATTTAAGGTTATTATTATTTTGATCATTATTGATGCTTAGAATTTAAAATTTATCTTGTATGTTAAGTGAAAATTCAATGAAAGTCATTTATTTTTCATGCTTGTCATTTTACTTTTTAAGCATATTTACTGTTAAATTATTTTGTGTTGTTATATGTAAATTTGAGTAGGTTAATTAACACTGATATTTGTAGAGACTTAAGAAGGGGCCTATACAATACTAACAACACATATATTCATGAGTGTAAGAGGTTTAATATATTTTAAGTCACTTGGATTAAGGGTGGTAGGAGTTGCAATCCTGCAAAAGTCATAAGTCCCAAGGAGCATCCCATTCTTAACATAACAAATGTGTGGTTAACTTAGAGACTCTATTTTTTCTTGGGGGATTCATCATCTTTTCCATGTCCATTTTGTTTGAGGACTCATCATCTTGTCCGCATCCATGGCTTCTTTCGTCTTGAAACTTTTTAGGTTCAAGCCTTACATTGACATTGAAAAAATTTGGTGGGAATGGAGCATCAAGGAAAAAATCAATTATAATACAATCCAAAATCGAGTCCAAATTCATGGGACAATTTTCAAGATACGAGAATGAAACATATCCAGAGAGTGTTATCATCAATATCCAAGGGATTAACCTATGGCTTCTTGGTGGCAATTGATGGGAAAAAACTGAGAACAGAAGTCGGCGAGGAAACAAGTAAACAATCCTTACTAGATGACTCCTCTTAACAATCCTCCCATAACAATCCGCATCGTAATAGGAAACAATACTTGGCTCCACATAGGAGAGGAAATCCTTCCTATCCCTTTTGATAGAGAAAAACCCGAGTTCCATAATTATATACTTGGCTAAGCCTTCCATGCCACACTTGTTGGGATTTTAAGACCTTGAAAAAAATAACAAATACAAGAAATATGACAATAAAGACAAATAAATATGTAACATCCCCTAGCCCAACTAAGGGACATTATGATGCATAATACACATAAAATTAAATTTTTTATAACCAAATTAATTCTTTTACTGCTAGCCAATTTCTTGTAGCTTACAACTGCACATTTAAACCATATTTAACTATTGTCTAAAACCATTCCCTTGATGCATATACAACATAATAAATCAACATGAATTCAATCTAATGATTCAATACAACAACATATAAATTATTTCTAGAAACATAGAGTTCATGCACAACAATTAAACTCATAAATAACACAACAACAAGATTAAACACTTATGTTTTATAATAAATGTGCAACCAACCACTTGGGATGAAAGTTCTACCCAATCATATACTGACTGTTCCAAATCTCAATAGCCAGTCACCCTTGAGCTGAGGCTAGTAATCCACAAAAGAGGGTCGTCTCTCACATTCCACTCACAACTCATAAAACCAACAACCCACTTCTATCTTCCTACAACTATCCTGATTTTCCACTATCTCACTTTCTCTTGACCTTCCCAACCCAAGGAATGTACCCCTTCACCGATATCAGTCCCTCAGGTATCCCATTTATTTATCAGGGTCTCTCTAGCATAGGTAGCTACGAATCTCTCAGCTGGGAACTCAAGGGAACCTGGTGCTAGGAAAAATACTAGAAAACCAACAATAACACTTGTTGTTACAATGCAATTCACCCAAGAGTTCACTCTTCAGGACTAACAACCCGACTCTTCAGTCTTTAGCTCCAATACGCTCCAAATATGCTCCAACTTGATCTAGAATTCTCCCTCCATGGATTCACCAGCTCCAAGTTCTCTTTCTTTCTCTCTACTTTCTCCTCATACACAAAAACTCCATGTGTAAAGTTTTTGTCCCAACCCATACAAATTTCCTCTCCTTTGGATTTCTTTCTTGACTCAGACTCTTCCCCAAGTTGATTGTACTCAACCCCCGTGTTCCCAATAATGCTGGGATGTAACTACTCACACCCACTCTCTTACATGTATTCAATGATCAGATTTGGGAACACTCAATCATAAATTAGGAGATGTATACACCAACAGAAAATTTAACAAAATGGGTTGAATTAATATACATGGGTAATTCCCCCTTGGGCCCCTCTTGGCCATTATCCTATTCACTCCCATCTCTTTTGTATTAATTCAACCCCCATATCTTTTCCATGTCCTCTTATAAGTTGGCATCACATTTTATTAATAAAGTAAGGAAATACAATTTGAATTTTACATCGCTTGGTCGTAGCCACACATTATATCCACATAAGAATCAATTAAACTGGGGATTATAGTCGGGATGTTAAAAAATAACTCAGATAACACATGATATTTATGTGGTAAAACCATGACATTGTGTCAAGGAAACAACCTTGGGGTAAGGTATCGATATCTCTATTACTCAATATAGGCTCACAATCAAGCTTACCCACCAACCGAATACATCTCTTGCGCATCATAGATTTATATCTATGTTGGAACTATTTACATATTTACGAGAAATACCACTCTTTATATAAACTTCCACCAGTTTCCTAAACCAACACCACTAAATATTTACATAGGTGTATTTAAGTATTTACAATTTCTTTTAATTTGTAGTCACAATTTAACAATCTCTTCCTTGAAAATAATTTACCCGATACCTTTCTTGAGCTAAGATAAGCCAAACACCATCACAACTCTGCTTCTCTAAAAATACTGGTTACATGAACATGTCTACATGATTTTCTCTAGTATGGACCACTCCAACTCCATCCATAACATCTCTTACAAAACAATGAATTGTCCCATTTTGATACTTTGGACAATTAGTCACATGTATAATGCTTCGACCATGACCGAACACCTCATCCTATACTTTTCCAAACTCACCCAATATATCCTTTCATTCATGCAATACATAACCTGAGGTAGGTATCCTCTTGTCCAAATCTCCTGAATCATAACAACAGACTAAATCACTAGAACGACTATAGGTGATACTTGTGCTTCTGTGCTTCTAAGGTACTAAAGCACCTGTTTCCATGCTCTTCACTTGATTTTTCCATGTGTCCACTGGAAACACCAATTACACGTGAAATACCTATCATTTCATTGAATACATCAAACTTCCTACTAGCATATGATACATGAAACATATAACCCTTTTCTTTTTCATTACTTAGGACATAAAACTGAAGGAAGATTACAATGGAAATCCAAAAGAATTTTACCAATTTCACATTATACATATTGAATTTCTTGAGTATCTTGTCCACATACTTCTGTTGTGATAACCAAAGATTACCATATTTAATATCTATGTGCATTTCCATGCCCAAGATTTTTTTTCACTTCTCCTAGATCCTTCATATCAAATGTACAAACTAACTGAGCCAACATTTTGATTTCAACCATGCTTGTACTTGCTACAAGCATGCCATATAACACCAAGATAATGAATATACCATAAACAAAATGGTTATACTCACTTCTTGTAAAATTTGGACCACCATGAAGGAATCAAACATCTTGTACCATTTCCTTCTTGAGCTTTAGGCCATACAATGACTTCTTGAGTTTACAAGCAAATATTATGTTGTGATACTAAACTAAACTTTCTAGTTGTTCCATATACATCTTCTTATCCAAAAATCCATGTAAAATTGTTTCAACATCTGTTTTATCTAACTCAAGATCAAATAACACAAATAGTGCTAACACAACATGAATAGAAACAAGCTTAAGAACTGGTGAAAAAATTTCATGAAAACAAGACCTTCCAAATACCTTTTTGCTACCATTCATTCCTTGTACCTTTCATCTTTTACTATGTTTTATTTTATGATAGGAGATTTATCAAACGCTACATCTTTGTCAATGATGATTATGTGGGAATTCAAATCCCACAATCTATATCCCTTAACACCATCACAATAACCAACAAATATCTACTTGTTTCATTTGGGTCCTACTTAGAACATTGATCAGAGCATAATCATCAAAACCAAAATATTTTCCATTTGAATAATCACAATATGACATGTTCACACCTCTTCAAAAATCTTCCAGTCTTTTGAAATTTATGGTGACCGATTTACTGGATAACACAACCACTTCTACCCACAACTCTTACTGTGACTTGGCATTATTGAACATGCCCCTTCAATCCCAACTTCCTCACAATAGTTTCCAAATTTGAAAAAGTGAACTACCTCCATCATCTATTCTAAAATAGTTGATTGTCTTGTCATTTCCATTTTCACCACAAATCTCTAAACACTTCAATATTTCTATAGAAATATAGACCCACCTATCTATCCTAGACACATTGTTCCACCTCAAAATTTGTATTCGAAAAACATTGACAAAATTTGGCCAAACTGACCCAAGTGAACCTTTTTCGCTCACCTCCATGTACCATACAATGGAGTCTCAATGCTCCACTTTAACATGAACATTACCTTGACCCAATCCGACCAAGTAAGCCTTCACCGCTCACCTCTAGGCACATTTACAATGGACCTCACCAAACCTTTTATAGGCTTCATTACATGCAATCCATGGACAAAATACTACGGGATACCTAGAAAACATGGACCCAAAAAATGATGTGCTTTGACCTAAAAAACATATCTAACTCATTGACTCTTTCACCGAGTCAATATTAACCCAACATACATGCCCCCAACATCTTCAATATACCTAAATCTATGTATACAATTTTCATAGTTGACCCAATAAACCAAAGGTATGCATGCCTATCCAAGTATTATAGTCATATGCCCATTTACATGCAATAATTTATTTTACAATTCAAAAGTAAATATATTTTTTTACTTTCATGGCATTGTTCTTGTTATTGATAAAAAATATTGCATTTTAAGTTTCCACAATTCAAACTTATTTTTACCATTAAATTTAAATTTAGCATTTGTCATATTTGTCGTTAATTCTCTCTCTCTCTCTCTCTCTCTCTTTCTCTCTTTAAACTTTGTGACCTTCACAAGACTTGATCTTTATATAATAATAATAATCTATGTTTTAGGTCACGACCAAGCCAGAAACCAAATTGGTGTATGAGAACCCCTTGTTTGTGGGACAAGAGACCCCCCTCCGCTCAACAATTTGACTGGTAAAGTCTACGGAGGTATACATACCCTACCCCCCTCTGGATTTGAACTTGTGACCTCTTAGGAGGAAACACATGTTCTTAAACATCATTCCCACTCATGCATATATCTATCTATCTATCTGTCTATCTATATATTTGCAAATAAAAATGAGCAGAAATTTATTTTAAAAATCTTGTTAAAACAAATTGTGCACCTTCACGGTTTTCAAAAAAGAATCACACGGGGTTTCACTTAGTATTTGTAGCATTCACAAGAATTTGGAGATTATTTCACTTGCCTTCACTAAATTTTGTAGGGTATCGATGATATCTTATCCTCTTCTCATGAAATTCAACATCTACAACCTTCGATGTACGACCCTCCTCTGTGGTTTCTTTCTCGAAACTCGTGTACCAGCAATGAGAAAACAATGAGCCACAAACACTTTCCTTCTCTGCACACGACTCAATTTTCTTCCTTCTCTTCGTTCACAGCATGTGAATAACCATGACCCTGCTCCTCATTGACAACATGTGAATATCCATGAACTCACTCTTCCTTTTACCATTTTTTTTTTCTTTTTCCTCAGGATCTCCTCAAACTCTCTACTCACCCACACAACCAACATAACTCAACTCGAATGGAGGATAGGGTTTTTGATGGCTATGGTTTATACTCTGTTTCTCTGCCTCTTCCTTCCATAGACCAAACACCTTTTCTCTGATACTACTTGTTCGGATTTTAAGATTTTGAACACAATAACAAATGTAAAAAATATGACAATAAAGACAAATAAAAAAATTAGATAACAAATGAGATTTACATGGTAAAACCCTGAAGATGTGTCAATGAAACATCCATGGGGAAAGGTATCGATATCTTTATTATTCAATATAGGCCTAAAATCAAGCTTACCCACCAACCCAATACATCTAGTAGGATTCATAAATTTATATCTATCTTGGAACCATTTACATAGTTTTCGTTATATAAACTTCCATTGGTTTCGTAAACCAACACCACTAAATATTTAGATAGGTAAATTTTAGTATTTACAATTTCTTTTAATTTTTTCCACAATTTAACAATAGTCACTAAGAAATAAAGGGGCAAGGAAGTGCATCTTCCGATATGCCTAAATGTATAGTTTCAAAATGGTGGAAGAGCACTTTTATGTGCCATGAGAAAGAAGGACCCACACTTTTCTCCAATATATGGGTTAGATGTGATCCGACTAGATATTCAATTAATTATTAACATTGTATGTGGACTGGGAGTCTTAAACTAATTAAAATTCATTTACTCTTATATTTACTCCTCCAACAAACCCCTTTCCAACCCCAATATCTATAGCACACTAAGTACCTAGAATAGTACCTAGAATTTATGATGGGTATGCTATGGATTTGAACATCGATTTGAAAGATTCATATTTTTTATGCCGATAAATTTTGATATGTGGATTTTCGATCCACATGCCAAATACATCTAAAATAAAAATAAACATCGTGTAGGACGTCAAATTCTAGGTCTCATTATCATTGTTTATATCTTACGTGTAATCCCCAATGTGTGTGTTTCTATGTGTGATAAATTTCATGATTTCATGTGTTCCTTTCTTACATGTAAGATCAGTAGTAGACCCACTATTTAATTTGATGATTGTGTGTGTTCCTTTGTGCCATAGTAGTCCCATCATCCCTAACTTGGCTCCTATGATCTAATTTACATATATCTTAAATAGCTATCTTTACATGTATGTCTTTGGTTATAAATGGGTGGAATGTTTGAGTATGCCAATTTGTATACTTTTGGTTAATTTGTATCATATTTGAGAATTCCTCATAGTTTAGACTATTTTGTTTGTAGACTATTAAAAATGAACTATTATTTTATTATAGGTTGTTTTTTTAACTCTGATTGTCAAGTCTGTCTATCACACAATGATCAATCAAAACCACCAATTAATTCTCACAATTGCCACTTATAATCATATTCATATGATTAAACTACAAAATTCATTCCTCATGAAATAAAGTGAAAAACTAGTAAAACAAATGAAATTATGGAAGAACTCATTCTACAAATTCAAAAGAAACTAATAAACATTCATAGTTGGATCTTAACAATAACATCAAATAAAATTTTAGTAATTTTTTTAAAAATTGTAAAGAAATTGAAGAAGAATGGTTTGTATTACAAGTTATTATTTAGTAGTTTGACAAAATGTTTGAGAATATTTTATTGATACATTAGTTGTTTATGTTGTATGCTAGTCATGCATATATTTCATATGACATATTGACATAAATCAATTCAATACAATACCTTTATTTTTCTTTTTAAATAACAAGTTGTAATAAAAGAAGTAAATTGCACATAAATAATAATAGAAAACAATACATGAAATAAATACATTCAATACAATGAGTCTAAATCTTTCTTATCTCCTAATTTATGATTAGAGGAATCAAATCACAAATTTATTTTAAAGTTTTAAACTTCACAAAATATTTTCACTTCTCTTATAATGGTGTTAAGATGGATCTAAGTTGTTAATAAAATTTCACCAATTGACATGAGTTAAACCATAGATCAACAATATAGTTTTGAAAATTCCAAAATTAGGTAAATGATGTGTATTCAATTCTCAGTAATGAGAACATAATTCTCACTCATGAGCACATAATTAAGAATTTTCTAGAGTTGGGAAATTATGATACACTCACTCTAATAATTGAAATATTCTATAGCACTTAAATATATATCTTTTCGTCGCCTAAAATTTCTATGTATATTAAAAATTATAGTGTATATAATTGGCCAAGTATATCCACACTAGAAAATCATGTACACATTTTTCATGATCTATTTCAAGTGCACTTGTTATAGTCACTTCTAAGTTTTGGCTCCATATGCCATCCATCCTCTAAGAGACATTGATCTAATCCTTCCTTAATAAATAAAAATAGTGCAATAAATAGGTTAGTACCATGTAACCTATCAAGTGTACTGAAAACAAAATGAGCATTCAATCATCCTTTAACATGATAAAAAACTTTAGTACTCTAACATTGAAGTAGTATATATACTTATTGATGTAATTGGAAGATTGATCTCTACCTTTGTAATATTTCTTATGAAGAAAATTAAGAACAACAAGGGTTACATAGGATCTAAATAAATTTAGCACCCTAAATGATTGGTACAAAATAATCTCTTGAGGAGCACACTACTTGAGTTTGTAATTTCTCAAATTACTTAATGGATTATTAATAATCTTTTCTTTTCACAATAAATAAACACTTCTTGATGATAAAATGCAACAAAAATAACTTAGAGAGACATATCTAGTATCAAATCAGGTTTTACACAATATATGAAACTATAAACTGAGTATTAGATCTTGATATACTGAAAAACATTCTTAACCCTGATCTATAAGAACAAGATCTTGAAGAAAAAGAGATCAAGTATTGAACCAAAGTTTTACATAGTATTTGAAATAATAGCATGAGTATTAGATCTTGATACAATGCCTTTAGGAGTATTTGAAACAATAAAATGAGTATTAGATCTTGATTTAATGCAAAGAGTGTTACACTCTTTATATTAAAGAGAAAAACAACAAAGATAAATTCAATTGAAGAACCAGAACAAGTTGTAGTTAATATGCGAGAAGGAATCAAGAGGAAATCCATATTTTATGAGCTCCCTTATTGGAAGGATCTATTAATATCTCACCTATTAGATCTTATGCACATTTTCAAAAAAGTCCCTAATTCTCTATTTCAACATATATCAAGGAAAGAGAAGGACACCTTATCTTCAAGGAGAGATATTTCTCTTTCACGTACCAAATTTGATAAAAGACATTTGTGGCGAAACATGGAAAATGAAAAATATGCAGAAGCTCCATGGATTTTGAAAAAAAAAGAGCTAGACCAACTAAAAAATGTCATTTGTTCAATAAGGACACCTACTGTCTATGGTTCATCATTGGATAAAGATTTTATAGTTGATGGACATATCACATGATTTAAAACACGTGATTTCCATAATTTTCTGAAGGCATTATATATCATCATTTAAGTTTTACTGGTATCATTGATTTAGTACTAAATATATTTTGATATTTTTTTGTGTGAAAAATTACTAATTACCTCTGATGAATGTGTTTGATAGCATATCATTCCATTGGAAATTAGGGGGGATTCATGTCTTACCCATTGACTTAAGGAATTCCATAAGTCGATTGTCAGCGTTTACAAGGTATGTGGTATGAAATGTTCATGTGTGAGAGACATAGATATATTATATTCCATTTCAATTTTTCACTAAAGGTT
Organism: Picea engelmannii; assembly: GCA_009831015.1. Taxonomy (NCBI): domain Eukaryota; kingdom Viridiplantae; phylum Streptophyta; class Pinopsida; order Pinales; family Pinaceae; genus Picea; species Picea engelmannii. Next base: position 126,706 of record ML777284.1, on the reverse strand, counting down.
CATACTAATTTTCTATTCTTATATTAGGTGGGTAACCTCCAAGGAGATCCATGAATGTGAAGTACCAAAATGGAAGAAGGAAATTGCAAAAATTGTATGTGTATTCAAGAAGGATCTCCCTACAAGTTTCATGGACCTACATGTCCATTTAATTATACACCTAGTTGATGACATTGAATTGGCGGGTGTCATATGAACAAAGTGGATGTTTTTCTTTGATAGGTATATGAAAACTTGAAAAAGATATGTCTGACAAAAGGCACATCCAAAAGGTTGTATGGATGAAGGGTATGCATTGAATGAAAAATCTTTCTTCCTATGTGAATTACTTGGTAAGGATTTTGAGGATGGGCCACGCTTCTAGGATAAAGAACGAGCATTAAATATTATTGATGGAGAAAAACCACAATCTAATGGTATTCAAGTATAAATTAGTAAGTAAATTCATGATCATTAATGTGGGTTTTTTCCTTGCAATCATTAATTTTCTTTGTAATTTATTTGTCAAATTAACTGAATAGCATTTGGAGTTTGAAATAAACATGTTGACATGTAATAGGTGTAGACGAAAGTGCAATAATCAACAAGTTCATTATGTATGACATGGGATTTATGAACAAATGGATTGATTTGTATGATAAAAAGAGAGAAGAAGTGTTAGAAGCAAGGAGACAGTTTAAGAGATCCAACCCAAGGAACACTCCACTTCCCAATGATATTCTTGGGGAATGGGGCAAAGATTGCACTCTAGAATGGGTTACTGAATAAATTAAAAATCAGATAGAATATGGATGTATAGTTTCAAACATAATAGAAGATGAAATCAACATGTGTAGAGGATGTGAAAGAAAGGTACAGTTTGAATTTTACAAAATGTTGTTTGCTTATAGTTTTGACACTATTAACTATTTTAATATTCGTCATTATATTTGTTTTCACTGAAATAAATGGTCTTTCACAAGCGAGGAAATATCCTCCAATGTGGGCATATAGACAACATTATCTTGTAGAAACTGTACATGTAAAGAGGTGATCCTTTGATTGTGGAATCATGGTTGATTTCAAGCAATTCAGTTGAGCAAGCTCAAAAGATATGAATATTATTGAACGAAATATACAATATGTTGTAAAAATCCAAGAGATTATTGAGTTGGATTACCGATCTTTTAAATCTTGTATTTTTAATTGTAGATGGTATGAATCATTTCAGAGGACTACTAGCAGGGAAAATCCCCCTATTACTATACTGGGTTGGAGTACAGGAAAAACATTGATCTCCCTTAAAAGATAGTTCTACTTCTAAACTACCCCAAACAATTTGAACTTAAAAAACAAGAGAAGGAAAAGAGAGTGTACCTTAGATCCTTTCAGCTGGTGTAGACCTCCTTCTCCTTTGTAGTTTCTTGGGCTGTTGGTCTCCTCCCAAAGATGACCTACAAAAAAATTGGACAACAAAGCTACAAGATATTCTATCTCTATTTATGAATGTTAGGGTTCACATATAAATGCAAATGCATTAATAAATTAAGCACAAAAACATAACATTTTGGACAAAAATAGAACTCTTTTATTCAGATGTGAAGATTACAAAAAGTTACAACCTTATTATTAGCAGACACTCTGTGAAAATGGTCCAAAATCCTCTTACTATTTCTCCAAGTGCATCATTCATGTGATACCTCTCACAATAAATTGATATCCTTGGGAAATAGGGAAGGGATTGTATAGGGAGAGGGATGGAGGGGGAATGTTGAGGCCAAATCTCAGAAGGGGCTACAAAGCTTGGGCTAAAAAGGGGAAGGGATTTTGGCAGAGTTTCTTTGTTCTAATGCTTGATTATTGAATGAGACCCCAATACCTCCTTTTATATGGCCAAAATATGGTTATTCAGTTTTGGGATGAGATACAATGGGTGAATTGGTTGGGAAATGCTCGATATCCCATAAACTCCATCGAATTCCTTACAAATTTTTATTTTTTGCAAATTTTGGAGGTAAACACAGGATATTTAGCATGCAACTTGCGTATGCACATGGGTTTTCTAGTATTCATCTAGAGTGTGTACAGAGGTAGTAGTTTAGTAGGGCACATACATGCTCCAAAAAATGTTTTTTTAAGGAGAGATCCTCAAAAGTAATTTGGAAAAGCAAGTACAAAGACCAATCCTATGTTTGCATGGGTAGGGAATTTTAGGGCTATAACAGATGCCCCCTAATGTGTGAGGTTATAAGATAAATTGATGGTTGTAATACATTAAAAAAATCTTTACCAGTGGGAAGGCATGGAGTCGAGTGAGCCTAGGACCAGAGTTCGAGAGGTCGCTATCTACAAAAAAATGATAATCTCTCCGAGGTGGGAATACCCATGCTCGAGATGAATTGATCATGACTCCCAATCATGTACATTATAGATCCATGTCATAGAAATTTCTATATAAAGTGTAGCTATGAGCAATACACAATGGATATACATCTCAATATCATTCGATGATATTCAAGTACAATATAATATGCATTGTCAAGAAGTATTGTTTCCTATGGTTGGAGATGAAGACATCATATCTCGAGAAACAACTTAAATATCTTCAACATATCAGGTAGGAGTATAATAAGAGTGTAAGACTCACTAGTCTAAGGTATTCGACATGTTGTCGGGGAAAGACTAGAGGACCTCGATCATTAGGCGCAAAACTTCACCGATTTTGAATATGGACTTGACTGGACTCTCAGGATGGCCGACTCATCAAAGTCAAGAGACAAACTTTAGAATGGTTGACTTAGGTTGGATAAAACCTCCCTTGCACAAAAGCATGAAATATTATCAAACTTAGGTAGCATAATATTCACATAAGTCTGTGATACAAGAGGCACCAAAAAATCTCCATATGTTTGGAAGAGTAACCAAATGAAGGAGGAAACGGTTCTATGTAGAGAGAACAACTTCCTAAGCTCATAATATATCCCAATGCTTGGAAAACAAACATAAGGATGTGCTTTGTCCAAGGGTGACTATCTTTCTGCTGAAAAAAGAATTGATATATCCCATCCCCTCTTTTTGGAATATTTGATTTTTTTTTCTTTTTCAAATTTTTAGCGATCTTGAAAAAGAATAAAAGAATGCTACATTAAAAAGGAGGAACGAGTGTCGTGAGCATGAAAAATGGTTCCAAGCACATGGAACATACTAATGTTCAAGGAAAGGAGACATGTGTAGGATAAGGACACTCGGGGAAAAATTCCTCCATAGGTCAAGGTGTTAGATCGCGGAGACAAAAAGTGTTGCAAGGATTGTGTTTAAGGAATGCTTTAAAGGTTCAGTTGAGAGAAACATGGAGTCGACATTAGGCCAAATATGCAAATATGAGACCCACAATTCAATTAATCATGACACAACAAGACTCCTTCCATGTAAATTTTTGCGAGCCCAGAGAAGGTAATCTCAGTGGTTTTTCACGTTTAGAGAGTAAAAAAAAATGCTAAAAGAAGACTCCAAGGAGTTCCTTTTTGACAATTAGTCTAATTGGTTCGAAAAAGGGTTAAAATTATACCAAAAAGACGTCTGTTCGGTACCATTTTAATGAAGACTGAGACAAGGTCACTCGACTATCTTTTTAATTTTAAGGAGTCTAAAAAGTGCTTAACTATGGACTCATAGCCTTTTTATAGGTTTAGTATTGTAACAAACCTCTCGTCCATCACGACATCGACCTCTCAAAGCAAGTGCAGTTTTTTTTTTGTGTGTGTGTGCGTGTGTATAAGGGTAATAAAGACATTAAAATCCGTGTCGCAACACGACGACGATCATGATGCATGCAACTAAAACAACAACATGACGACCTAAGACACACATCAAGCATCTAGAAGCAATGAACGACAATCAACCGGAAAATACAAGACAAACTACCTGCTCGTCCTACCCTGCAATGGTTAGGACCTCCAGGACACATAAGCAACGCTCAAGCCTAGGTTCCCATCAATCTTGACCATTTAAGGTCTCAAGGCTGGCGAGTGTTCTGAGGAACAAGGAGGTATCTAGGTCCTCTCAATCCCATCATAAGCGTCAATTCAAGACTATATTTTTATTTTTATTTTTTATACTGGGGGAATCGGCAACTCGCGATTCTTGTACTCGCGTGACACGGGGTCGATCCCCAGGCGGCTACCACTATAACCCCAGGTGCAACCACCCAGCCTACAAGAATGGCGCACGAGTAAGTCCGGGTGAGAATCAAACATGAGACTTCATTTACAAATTTCCTTCCATTTACACGGAAGTTTCCAATCCGTCTACACCCGTGCGGGCTCAATTCAAGACTATATTACCGACCATACTTAACCTTCAATTCCTTATGGTGCAAATAAAATAATCTACTATGTTTAAGAAATCCCTTACGCAATATTTAAATACAATTGAGCGAGAGGATAATACATGAAAAATAACAAGAAACACAAGAGCATAACTACAATTTTTGAATTTGATATAAATCTATTCTAATCATGATTAGTAACTTGTTAAGATCAGGTTCATTCAAGTCGAGCATCACTTATAAGTGATTCAACTCCTGTAACAAGTACAATTCCTATGTAGCTCACTTTGTATCATAAGGAAATGAATTATCTTACTGAAGTGATAAATTAAGAATTCAATACCAAATTCCATATCCTTTTTTTTTTCAAGGTAATCATAAAAATATCAAACTTAATGAACAATTAATGGAAGTAAAGGCTGCTTTATACATCCATTAAAAGAATTGAAAAGATCAACACCTATTAACAATATGTAATACTTAAATGCTAAATTACATTTCCTACTACAATGTACCATAGAAGATCCCAATCTTTTTAAGTAGTACATAAGGATATCAATGCCACCTTACACGTCCATTTATATGGTATAAAGGATTCAATCACAATGATAAATAAGGAAGGGTCCCAAGCTACCCTACAATCCATTAAAAGAACTATAAGAAGATCAATCCAAATTTAGGAATTAATTAAGATAATATACATGCTAACTTACATATCTTTATAAGGATTTTAAAGAAGATTGAATCTTATTTAAATAATGCAAATTAAGAACTCAATGTTGAATTATAATTCCTTTTGACAAAAACAACCTTTGGATTTGGAGTCTACCATGCATTTCTTATTTTCAACGATTGAAAAAGTAAAACATTAAAGATCCCTTTTTAATTTGAAGGTTGCTAGTAACACTGGTGCACAATCAATCTCATTCTGACATCAATCCCAATTTAATCCAAACGCACTCTTACTGGCCATTAACCTTAATAAAGAAATAACTAAAAGATGGAATGGTATCGTTATCAATTAATATGGTTTGGTTGTAAAAAAAAGGTGTTGACAATAGAATAGATAGCACAGTCTACCTAACACGCCAATAGGAATAAGTGTTGACTATAGAATTAAGTGCTAACATTAGAATAGAAATAGCGATTCCAGGTCACAATTTCCAAGTAGAAAAAGGGCATCTAAATCGACAACAACAAAACTAAAGGCTGTGAGTGCATGCCAGAAAATCAATTGGAAACTATCATAACCCAAGAATCAATTCGACAACTATCAAATTGGCAACTATCAGAAACCAAGAATCAAATCAACAAATTTTATCCTGACAGCACCATAGAGAAACCCTTTCACAGTCGTACTTAACACGACTTACAGAGGTAAAGGCATAGACAACTAGTTATACAGTTCGTAGAGGGAGGGTGTAAAAAACATTTACATAAATGCGACTTTATACCTTTGCAGAGGCAGAAATTGTATGATTTTAACATAGTTTGGACGATTTTAATACAGTTGTAGAGGAAAAATTCTAAGGTTTTAATATGGGTAGCAGAGGAAAAAGGATACGATTTCAATATAGTTTGCAGGGGTGAAAGGATAAGAGTTTAAATGGTTTCAGTTCATTCTATAAATCAAGTTACAATACATTTCACTCTATGATATATGCTTCCTTGCCAATCGTAATATGTGCCTTCTTCAACTGATGCGTCCATTAGAAAGGTGGAATGTTGGAATGAGTAAGAAGGTTTTATGATGAAAATTGTGTAAGAAGTTTTGAAATATAGAAACATAATTCCCCTCATTCATGGCAATGCCTCCAACCTGATCTTGTGCATTGTTGTTCAGACATTGCATGACTTCAAGAATTCAAACAAATTCTAAACATAAAATGCATTTACAGTCAATTTAGAGTGATGATTGCATAAAAATATGATTATTAAATCTATTGTTCATATTTATCAACTTCTAATATACATTTAGCAAAGTTGTTAGTCTATGTAATACATAAGCATTAGGAAAACGAAATCATTTGTTCCATATACATGCATTGTTATGGTGGTAAAAGAATACTACTTATAGTGTTCACATTGAACCTATTTATTCAGACATATAAATTAAGACTTATAATTTCAGACATATAAATTTAGTCAAAAATTTCAGACATATAATTTCAGGAATTGATCCAGACATATAAATTCAGTCCTAAAAATTTTCAGACATATAATTTCAAGAATCAATTCAGACATATAAATTCAGTCATAAAAATCGAGCAGGGTAGAGGGACGGGTTCCCTGTGCAACAAAACCAATTACAAACACAAATTAAAATGCCATTATACTTGATTTCTGTGATAAATTCCTAATACGAGGTGGTAAATCTGTAGTAGAGAGGCGAAATAAAATGTAGAGTAGAATCACAAAGGGGCGCATTAAGCGTAGAGCTGAGCTAGGCCAGAAAATATTTAACTGCAGAGTCAACGGAGGAATAGGAATTATAACAATGGTGGGAGCATACAATACAAAAGGTGCAACAACCAACATTCAAGCACAAGAAACCACTAGGTAGACGACTAAAGGTTCGTATTTGCTTCACCATCCTCGCACAGAAAAGCAGGGCATTGAGACCCATAGGTATTTTAACGCTAAGGAGACAACCGTAGATCAGGCTCCTGGCCGACTGCTCAGAGGAGGACTAGTGAGATAGGGATGAAGGATAATGACCTCAAGGTCACAATCAACACACAGGGTGGTCATGACATGTGGGAAGATGAAGGTCATGGAAATCAATCAACCATTCATTCAGCTAGGCTATAAAAATTTCAGTCATGAAACTAGACAATCAGTTTACCTACTCAATACTCATGTATATCTAAATCATACATCCTACAACATTCTATCATTCAACCGAAAAAGGCATACCATTGTCTGTTCGCCTTCTCCAAGTGCCGTTCGCGTGCTCCGTGCCACTCCTGCTCGCTGACCATCAAGACTACACCGGTACCTCCCAGCCAATGCTAGGGGTACTCTTCTTCCCCCTTAGCCCCCCAAGCCACAAAGGGGCCACACACACTATCCAAAGGTTTCATCTAGCTCCCATCTCACCTCGCAAGGCCGAGCTACCACTCCTCTCTGAGCTAGGTAACCCAAATCCCACAAGTAAATCAATCAAGTCGATATTTCTGAAACGTAACGTTACGCAAATAGAAGATGATCCATTCCGCCTTCTCCTTCCTTCATTATATAGAATTTCCCACTTCCTCTCTTTCCTAAAATCTCATGTAATTAAAGTTTTTTAAAAATAAAATCCTAAAATTTCTTCTCTGTACAAGTGTCCCCCATCCCCTACATTCCTCCATAAATTAATTTCTTTAATTAAGTAATTATCTTTATTTCCCTCACCCACCTAGAGTTACTCCTAGAATCACTCCTAGGTGTCCCTAGATTCCCTTACAAGTTTTAAAGGCTTTCCCTATTATGAAATTGCTAATTCAGTTTAAAATTAGAAAGCTCTTAAATGTGGATTCCTTACAAAGTTGACTTCCTTCTTTTTCCCTTAAGTTCCCCTTTTTCCTTTTTATGTTACCTCCTTTCCCTAGTTTCCTATTTTTTTTATTTTCCCTCTTTCCCCTTTTACTTAGAACTCAAAAAGGCAGATGTGGAATATAACCCCTTTTCCCTTTTATCATTAATTTAATATCTTTTAAATTATCTAATGATAACATAATTAATTCCCTCCTTACTTTTTATATCCACAGATTTTATTTCTTATGAATAATTTAATTTCTTACTCCCTTCATGTTACAAAATTTTATGAAGACCATAATTATTACTTAAGTGGTTTTTATATTAAAATTTATTATTTTATTTTATTCTATCTATTTATTTTATTTTATATTTTATTTTAATTAATTTTTTTTTTAAAGGTAGACAAAATTTTACCCCTAGCGAAATTTTAGACTTAGAACTTAGATTTTGTACTGGGCGACATTTAATTAGGGAAATTGTTTTAAAATTTATTAACCTGTTATTTTTCTTAGGGCCATGTAGGTTCATCCCTCTATCATCATAAATGCGATATTCCCTTCAGGATGCACTAGGTGCTCCAAGGGTGCCACTCGCCTCATCTGTTCCCTTGCTCGACGTGCCCTTCAGGACACACTAGGTGCTCCAAGGGTGCCACTCACCTCTTGACTGATTGGTAGACATCAATAACCCCTGGAGTCAACACTACACTAGGTGAACTTGTGGGAGACTAAGGGCTTCTAAGGAATAAGTCCCCCACCTTATTGCGTGCCCCTTAGAATCATCGTGAGCTACTGTCGCAGTCTGCCCTCACGGTATCGTGGGTCCTCTCGAACTAGGTAATCGTTAACCTACAGTTTGAGCCAAGGCGGGAGTGCTAGTAGGTTGTGGTAGGGTTGTTGTCCACACATCTCCCTCAACCTCTATGGTAGTTGTGTGTGGCCCCTTTACTCCATATGTGATTCTAGTCGGCAAGCTATCGTCATCCTGCATCATCAACAAATCATGTCAGAACATATCCACATCATATCATCTAATCAGATGTACTAATATCACAGTAAAACAATCAAACCCCCAATAGCACACTCCCTAACTCGATCCAGAGTCCAAGGGGTTCCATCGATGCCTCTGCATCCTCAAGGTCCAAACCCCTGCACACTTAGTAAAACCGAGTCAATAGCACCTTTCTATGTCAATGTCGTAAAACAACATATCATCAACCCATAACGCCTCATAATCAAAATCAAGAGTTTTAATAGCAGAATATTCCAGATCACTTGCGAGCAAGTGTACTCAAAGAATAAGTTCGCTCAGTGCGCTAGAGTGGGATGTTATAAGTATCCTTAGCCCGGAAAAGTATAAATATAACTGAGGAGAAATCTCCCCGTGAGACAAGTCTCACGAGGCGTACATTTTTTCGGAATAATCTATTTGCTAGAAAAAGGGTTAAACTCATGCCGAATAGATATTCTTTCTGGACCAATTAACGAGTGTGAAAGGAATCACTCGACGATATTTTAATATTTAGGAAATCTAAAAAGAGCTTAACTATGGATTCCAAGGGGGTTTCTTTTTCGCAAGCAATATCCAAGGCCCGAAAAAGAGATAAACCAAAACCAAGGAGAATTTAACTTTTTCAAAAATTTAGTCCCTCATTGCTGAAAAAGGGTTAAAATTATGTCTGAGAATACTCTTCTAGTGAACCGAAGTTCATATAGCATACCCTAACTTGTAAAATTATCCATCCGAATCGAAAAAGGGTTAAACTACCATCGAACAAATGTGCCCTCAAATTTGATTTTGGTGAGCGTGAAGGGAAACAAGATCGCTCGATAATATTTTCAATTTTTGAGAGTCTGAAAAGGGATCAAAGAAGACTCCAGGGGGGCTTCCTTTCTCAATTAATCTATATGAGATAAAAAATAATAAATACAGTCTCATTGGATGTTGCTTTCAAAATTTAAGCGAGCTTGAAAGACAACAAATCGTTCTCATTAGGGAGTCTCATGGGTAAGGCCAAGAATGATGATTAAAAAGAAGAATTAGGCTTCAATATGTAATCATGGTAGGAATAACAGTGACTCCCAGTCCTATAATCAAAAATCACAGTATGGATGCCAAAATGAAACAATGGATCTACCTAGGGAATCCATGTAGAGGTAGGCTCTACCACCTAATTATGACACTTATAAATAAATAAATAAGGTTCTATGTCGAACTTCGGTGAGATCGATTCTACGCCAAAGTGGAAAAGTCAACATTATGCAGGAAGCCAGGAGTGAAAACCTAACCCATATGCAAAAGTTTGAAAAAACAATTTTTTCCATAGGATGATATAAATGTAACCCATCTCATGAAAATTACCAAACCAGAAGGACAAGTCCGACATAATGACCCAAAGATAACTCAAAAGATAAATCATGTAGCTTCCAACTCAAGAAAATAAAAAAGGGGGGCCAAATTAGGGGTGGAAAGTCCAAAAAGGTCTATACATAGAGGTGGACAACTCATTTTTACCATTGCAGTTTGGAAAATAGTAAAAAGGTCAAAAACCCATTTCGTCAAAATTGCAAATTCGAGGAGCTATGGTGGACGGAAAATTTTCACACTTGGACCAAGTACAAATCACCCCATATTTCATTTTAGTTCATTTATTTTCATTTAATGTTTTGTTTGGGAGGCGCACGCCCTTGTAAAAGGGTCACATCTGCGTGTACATGGCATGTCCATGGACAACCTGTGTATGTACTCAGATAGAGTAATCAACATCCCGAGTACATACACGATTTTCCAAACTACATCCCACACACAACTCCTTTTGTATTGAGAAAATGAAACACAAGTATTAAACCCTCTCCAACTTTTTTCTGTGATAGGATGTATGCCCACTTAAGAAAGAGGGAACATGAGGAGCTTGATGTTTTGTTTGAGGAGGACCCTATGGCTATTGCTAGGCTAAAAAATTTTGTCTTATGGAAATTTTTTGAGTGTCTATTCATGAGAGAAAAACCAAGGTTTCTCAATGCTCTAGTGGAGTATTGGAATCCTAATGCAAAGGATTTCATGTTGGAGAGTCAATCATTGACCCCTACCAAAGAGGACATCTACTTCTTGACCAACCTCTCTAGGAGAGGGGAACTGGTCAACTTGAGGACCTTTCCTTCGAGTCCATATAACATAGAAGACAACATCGGGATGTATTGTGAGGCTAGTACCCAGAAAGTAGGTTCTCAGGTATCGAATCATAATATTATCAGCCTCTCCCTTCTCATTAATTTGTTCATGATCAGGAGGATCACGGGATCCACAACACTCCATCAGGCCTCTAGTGCACAAATGCACTATGCAGTCCAGTGTTTAGAGGCTACTATTTTTTACTGGATTACTACCATGCTAGTATGAATTAAAAGACAACTTAGAGACTTTCATCGACATACAAAAAATAAATTTGGTTTTGGTGTTATTTTCCTTTTTCTTTGAGGTGGTGCCTAGTCTCACCCCAAGAGAGATAGTACGAGGGCATATTGCCTACTTCCCAACATTGTGCAGGTGGGAAGTTTTGTTATCTAGACAAGGAGGAGGAACAACCTAGGAGGACTTCGACGATAAATTATTTGACTGATGGGCCCATTAGATTCCAATGATAGAGGACTATCCCTATGCAAGGATAAGTTTCCTTAGATATCCTAACATACCTGTGCCCCCTGGCGAGGAGTGCGGAGAGATATGTAACATATTTCTTTTAAAGTTATTAAATTTTTAATTTTTTATATATATCCTTTTTATATGTGTGTTAGAGTACTAACTTAAAGATATATTATATACATATTTGGGAATTTTTCAACCGAAATACTTCACCAGGACCAAGAGTCATCCTTGACCAGAGGTAGGAACAAAAACAATAGGAGGACCAACAACAACAGGAGGGACCCCAGCTAGAGATGTTGATAGAGTCATACGACGAGTAGAGAGGAACCTCATTTCTCTCACTCGTGCAATTCCCATGGACAAGATCGAGTATCTTCCCTTGGCTATGTAGCCACATGTAGTAGGGGTTCCTCAAACCCGGGTCCAATTATTTTGATGTCTTGGGAACATCGTTGTCCATTATGGAAGGGACAATAGTCCTAGACCTTAGATAGAATTGGACTACTTACAAATATATATATATATATATATATATATATCTATATATATACATGTTTTTTGACTTATGGATGACACTTTTTACAAATGTATTTACATGTGTATGTGTGTGTTTTACTTTTACATGTGAGCAACATGACAATCTAAAAATTGATTAGCTAGAGTATCAGTTAAATGATTAAATCTCCTAAGAACATGAATATAAGTAATATAATCAAAAGATCATTCTAAGAGACATACCCTAAGGAATCGTCGGTGAAGAGTGGGATCATAAATGTGGTAAACCCCATTTAACTGGGGCACGACCAATTGAGAATCTAAGTAAACTCAGAGAAGAGAAATACCATGTGACGAGGCATCACATAGTAATTCTATCATTTCATTATACTAGACAAAATTATTGGTTTCTTCGCCTAGACAAATACCTCGAGAATATAGCAACTGACCACCAGGTGTGAAAATCACCCAGGCTACAAAAGAAAGCCTCTGTTTGTGTCAACTAGAATCATCCGTGAACCCATCATAAACCTTTGATTGACTTGACATATTCCACAGTGAAAATATAACATAATAACTACATGTCCAAGAAATAAAAAGACAAACATGTATATAAAAAAATATACATCTATACAAGAATCCACACCCAGGTGACTGACCTAAGTGTAATAGTTGTTAAGGTAGAGCCCATTTCTAGGCTCTTCTAAGGAATTCCCCTTGTAATCGACCAGATGAAAAGCACCCTTCTCTAAGACCTCTTTCACAATGAAAGCTCCTAACCACATGAGTTTGAAGTTGCCTGCTCCCGGGGGATCTTTGTTTTGGTCATAGACCAAGAGAAGATCAACTTCAGAGAAAATCTGAGGGTGAATGGACCCATCATATTGACACTTGACTCGTTTCTTATGAGCTTCATTAGCCAAGGCTACATCGTGACATTGCTCATCGAGCTGCTAGAGATATATAAGACGTTCTTCAAAAGGTGTAGTGTCGGGTAGTAATTACACTGCAAGCTTTAGAGAAGGGATTTGACACTCAATGGGAAAGACTGCCTCCATCCCGTAGACGAGTTGAAAAGGTTAAAAACTAGTAGCAGTCTTTACAAAAGTTCGATAATCCCACAACGCCAAATATAACATCAAATGCCAATTTGAATTGGAATTGATCGTTTGTTGAAGAATAGTCTTGAGATACTTATTCACAGCTTCTACTTGACTATTCTCTTGCGGGTAATAGGGTGATGAATGTTCTTGTCTAAACCCAAGATTTTATGTTAATTCAATCATCATTTTATTCTAGAAGTGACTTCCATGGTCAGTGACAATCTCCTTTGAGATACCGAATCTATCTACTATCTAATTGAAGATGAAAAGGGAAGTGGTTTCCCCGTCATTGTTAAATTTTGAAATATCTTTGACCCACTTAGTGAAGTAGTCAACTACTACAATGATATAACAATGCCCCCTGGTAGAATCCGGGTGACATGTAGTGAAGTCAATCCCCCACTTGATGAAGGGACCGAAAACAATAACCGAGAACATAGGAGCAGGGTGTGCCCACATCTTCTGATAGAATATCTGGCATGGGTGACACTTCTTGACCACCTCAATGCAATATTTGATTAACGAGGGCCAAAAGTATCATCTGTGAAGAATATTTTGGGTTGTTTCCAACCCAGATAAATGACCTCCACATGCTCCAATGTGAGAGTTGTTCAAAACAAGATCTTCTTCTTCATGAGTAAGACATCATCAAATAATTCAATCCACATCTCAATGATAAAAAGTGTCATCGAGGATGAGGTAGTTCCATAGTTGGTGTCATATTCATCGACGTTCATCACGAGAAACAGAAGCGGGGAAATTCAAATTCTGAAGATACACAAGTATATCTCCATACCAAGGGTCCGAAGATGAAATCAGAAAAAAGATCTTCATTAATTGGTGACTCTTAGAGAGAAACATCACCACTTTCGACCGACAGTTTTGAGATTAACTCTAGGAAGACCAAGGACTTTCTAGATTTCATCGAAACAAAATCCAAGTCAAACTCTTGGAGGATAAATATCCATCGACTGATTTTCTAGCAATGAAACGTCGTGTTAACACATATTGAAAAGGGTTGATGAAAGAAATGACGGTGGTCTGGCATAGTAATATATAGTGATATAACTATTGGACAATGTGAACAACTTTGAAAGAAAGTTTCTCAACATGAGAATAGTTGATTTTCGGTCCCACTAGGCCTCAACTAGAATAATAGATAACGTGCTCATTGAGCGCATCATCCTCTTCTACCAAGACCATGTCGATTGTTGACTTTACAACAGCCACATATAACAAGAAATCATTGTCTTAATCGGGAGGTCTAAGAAAAGGGGAAGATGTCAGATCACATTTCAATGCATCAAAGGAGCACTGAGTTTCTTCGTCCCAGCATAATGGGACTCCCTTTTTTAAAAGACACATGGATCCTTTCATTATATCAGCATAATTAGAGACAAAAATATGAAGAAAGTTTGATTTCCCCTATAAAATTTGAAGCTGGGGGATTGTACATAGGCGAGGAAATTTAAATATTGCCTCAAACTTAAGAGGATCGACCATGATCCCTTTTGTCAACATGATGAAACCTAATAAACAACTTGATGTCACACAGAAACTACACTTGTTTAGATTCAAGCGAATATGATAGTAGCGACACCTCTCAAAGATTAGTCGTAACTGGGAGGTATGATCATATCTCTTCTGAGAACGTAATGCTAGATCATCCAGGCATGCCTCAAATATGTGTTTGAGGTCATGAAAAGCAAATGACATGGCCTGCTGAAACGTAGTTCCAACATTCTTCATGCGAAAAGGCATTTTTCGATATGTGAAAGTACCCGAAGGAAAAATAAAATCCATTTTATGTTGGTCCTTGGGTTTGATTTGAATTTGATTATACCCCAAAAAACCGTCAATAAAGGAAAAGACTTGGCAACTCGCACAAGCATCGACAATCTGGTCAATAAATGGGGTTGGAAAGTTGTCTTTCGGGAAAGATTTTCTCAAATCATGGAAATCCATACACATGCAAATCATGCCCTATTTATTATTGACAGGAAGCAATTTCGATACCCATTCCATCAATTATACAAGGTAGATGAAACCATCTTTGAGGATTTTATCTACATCATCCTTTATCATCACTGCTTTTTGAGGATTGATCAAGTGAATCTTTTGTCAGATCGGTTTGACATCATGATAAGTCATTATGTAACACACCCACTATCATAATTAAAAAAAATTATGGGTTAATCTCCCATAAATGAGAAATCTCCACAAACCTGTATTAGTGAAATTCCAATCCCTGGTTCTATATCAGGATTCGGGGTTCCTTCTATCGGGGTCTTGGACACCCACGATGTCTTGGCAACTACAAACACCAATCTTCGATGTCTGATTCACTCCTTGGTTGCCTCAGCCCCATGTGGCTAAGCCTTTGATCCACACGACCGGTTCCTGTATGACCATATGATAGCTTCTCGTCGGGATTTCAGAGTTTGCGGTGCCGAGGTGCACATGTACCCGGAACTCCCGATCCTTCGATCCCCAATGTTCTCCTAGCGTATTGGCTTTCCGGACTAAGTCCTGGTCAATACGACCACAACGTTCACAAGACCACAGTCTTAATTCTTGTCGGGGTTTGGTGCCTTTCAATGTCATGGCGCACAAGTCCCCTGGGCTCTCGATGCACCTTTACACTAGCTAGCCCCCTTGGCTATACCATGGTCCATGTGACCACTTACCATATGACTGTTGTTGTATAACCTTCCATCGGGGTTTCGGAATTTGCGATGACACATAACACATATACCCGGGACTTGTGATATCCCAATTCTCGATTCTCTCTGGATGCGCGACACGCGTCCCTTGGATCAACGGCTCATGATGGTGTCGGGAATTTGCATATCGCAGTTTTGTGATGTAAGGGTTTCATGTCCTTGAAATCCCCGATACGCCGATTCCCGATATGCCGAACTCCGACTTTCTGGGATTTCTCGCCACGCGTCCTCGCTGATGGATGGTGTTGATCCCGTCAGGAAATCGTGGATCGCGATTTCCTATTGCGAGCATTCCATGTCCTTGGAAACTTCGATTTCCCGATATGCGACTTTCGTCCGATCTCTGACACCTGTCCCATGTAAACGGACAGCTCCGATCGTATCGGTAAATCACGGATCGCGATTCCGGGTGGCACGGGTTCTATGTACTCAAAATCCCCGATATGCCGAACTCCAACTCTCCGAGATCCTCTGCCACGTATCCCTGCTGTTTGGACGGCTCAGATCTTATCGGGAATTCGCGAATCGTGACTTCCTATTGCAACGGTTCTACACTCCTAGATTCTCCGATGGGTGAAATCTCGATGCCTCCCCAGAATGATGACACGTGTCCTACCGAGATCAATGGTTAGGATCTATTCTCGGGATTTCGAGAACCACACGGCCTCGATTCTTAGACTCAACAAAACCCCGATGACCCTGTTGTCCTGATTACTTCTCTGGGATGTTGACACGTGTCCTTTCGAGATCAATGGCTAGGACTCTTCCCCTGCACACTAGAGTTTAACTCCGGCGCATCTGCTCGAGAGCTGACGGTTGTCAGGACTATGATCTAAGATCCGACGGTTCAGATCATTTCCTCGCATGCCTACCCCTGCGCTTAACCCCTGTACAGCTTCTCCAGATCCAACGGCTGACGGGTAACTGGACCGAGACCTAACAATCTAGATTCGTTCTTTTGGGTCTTGGAGTTTACGATCCCAATTTCTCATTGCTCACGATGATAGAGGACAAAGGGTCAAGGTATGTAACACCTTCATTACTTCCATCAATCTAATGGTCGTGAATGACTATGGGTCCTCCGACGAGATCTCATCCGTCGACTTATTTAATCTCACAACACTACTATCTTGGAACCTTAATAGGATCGTTCCTCCTCGTACAAGGTTAATAAGGCATGTGCGTTCGAGTCTTTATTCTGGGTTCTTGGTGAACCTTTCCAAGGAGGGAATCTCTATGAAGAGATCCTTACCAGGGTATTCTCGGAAGAAGATAAAGGGAGACAGCCTCCCGAGAGCGGCTGGGCATGATTAGATTCAATTATCAACGTAGGTCAAGCACGGTTTCCTCGGTGTTAACCATATATTGACTCATTCATATCAAGCACTACGCGGACATTCCCACGCTAAAATCATTTACTATCTCATGGTTCTATGAGCTAATATCTACTCCTTATTTAACAGTTACTGCACAGACATTCTTTCACAGAAAACATTTACAATTCCACTAGTCTATTAACATATGTGACAACATATAAATTTCAAATGCAATATAAGCAAAACACTTATCAGAATTAACTTCAACAATGGAAGCAACTGCTGAGAGGGGTGCTCGTTTCCACCCAACCGTAGGTGTAGTGACTCCTAATGGATTTACCACTAGCCACCCCCGAGCTGAGACCACGATATCCTGAGACCTACGTCTCTCTGTCTGCCAGTGCCCTGGAGCGAAGGTTGCAATCCCCTCCTCTCTGCGGTCACTCACTCTGCATAGAACTGCCAGAGTTCCCCTCGTGTCTGCCCTCTTCAATAGATTCTGCCATATGCCTTATCCTCTCGTGAGGTTGCGTGTGGCATGATTACCCTCGCACTGGTTAGTCATGGTGGCTCTACGGATAGGCGGTTCACCTCCCCATCCCTCATCAAGCCATCAACCTACCAGCCTGCAAGGCATTTATTTCAGGGCTAGCGAGCCGCTTTTGGTTCTCCGGGCCAGTGGAGTCCAAATACGGTATTTTTAATTCTTGGTGGAAGTTAATGCCCCTTTTTCAAGGTGCCCTCCACCACCATCGTGGTCTCTTTTCCGCACATCCCCTCTCAGCAGTTCTGCAATAAATTCAAACTATCATTTACATTCATTGACCTCTTCCTGCAGGTCCATTTACAACAGATATTCATACTTATGAGTTTTTCCATAGTCCTTGGCCAGTTCAATTATATTTACAATCTAGGGGAAACAGGGTTTTACAATTCCCTCCCCCTTAAAAGGAACATCGTCCTCGATGTTCTTAGCTACTAACATGAATTGCATGTACAGAAGTAAACAAAATCGAATATGCCTGTCTCATGGCATCCTCCATTTCCCATGTAGCCTCATCTGGGCCAAAATGTTTCCACTGCACCTTGACCTGTGCAATGGTTCTGTTCCGGAGTTGTGTTTCCCTTCTTTCCAATATGCATTGGGGTTCTGGCAGGAATTCTCCCTCCGGTTCCACCTGGATCACAGACCAGTCAATTATATGATTAGAATCATGTACATATTTCTTCAATAAGGAAACATGGAAAACATTATGTGCTTTTACAGTGGGAGGAAGTGCTAGTCGATAGGCTACAGGTCCCACTCTGTCTAGAACCTCAAAAGGTCCACAATACCAGGGTGCCAATTTGGCACAAGCTCCCATTTTTAGGGAACTCCTTTTGGGATTAATTCTGAGATATACACGATCTCCTGGTTGGAACTCTCTTGGAGTTCTCTTTTGATCAGCATAGTTTTTCTGTCGGTTCTGAGCGACCTTCAGATTTTGTTTTATTTGAGTCACTTGTTGTTCCATTTCTCTCAACATGTCAGGTCCAAAAGAAATCCTATTCACAGGATTGCTCCAGCTGACTGGAGTATTACATTGTCTACCATAG
>ML777284.1:73682-105849 GCA_009831015.1 Picea engelmannii | reverse complement strand
ACATTCTAAGGTTTTATAGTAACAGTCCAGTTTGGCTTTATGGGCAGCCAACCAGTCCATACCAACCAACAGATCGTATGATCCCAGGGGTAATACATTAAGGGTTGCTTGGGTGAAGAATTCACCCAACATTAATTGGCAGGATGGTATGGCCTCTACCACCTTTCTTTTGGTGTCAGTGGCTAACTCTACCAAACATGGTTTAGTTTGCTTCTGTGGCTGTAGCTTACACTTATCAATGGTTCTAGGGGATATATAACTCAAATTTGAACCAGGGTCAATCAAAACAGATACTAGATGATTGAAGATCATACCTTCTAGTTCCACCACTGAAGCTTGGTGGTCAGCCTGGTTATTGTCCAAGGTTGCATAAATCTGTGGCACACTCTTGGCCACATCGTTGACTGTGGTAGCTTCCTGCATGTTATAAATCTTCTGACTGTTCTATTGTCGGAGTGGACAGTCTCTCCGGAGATGATCTCCTCTACAATCCCAGCATTCCAAAGGTTTTCTCTTTGGGTTATCATTCTTTACTGGTATAGGTCCAAAAGTTTTATTTCCATCCACCGAGGAAAAGTTCTGTTGGAGTACACTCTAGGTTGGAAAGTTCATTCTGTGGTTCTTCTTGTAGTTTTTAAATCCCGAGGATTTGCTCCCTTTCTTCTAAAATTTTGAACCATTCTTTTGTTTCCACTCTCCACGAGACTCTGCCCGATGTCCATATTGCTCATGACAATATGTTGCCTTTCGTATAGTATCTTCTAAGGTCTTTGGTTCGTCAAACTCAATTCGGTTCTGGTATTCTTTGGGAAGCCCGTTGATGAAGCATTGTACCTTCACCTTCTCTGCTTTGATGTAGGGTATGTACCTCAGTAAGTTGAGGAATTTGTTGACATATTCCTCCATGGTAAGTTGGCCCAGTTGGAGTTCATAAAAATCTTTAGCCTTCTCGTCGAAATACCTTTCCGACAAATACTTCTTCTGGAAGTACTTCTCAAACTGTTTCCAAGACAGGTCCTCCTCACGGACCCCTTTTATATTCTTAAGGTCTGCCCACCAGATGGAAGCCTTTCCATTCAGATTGAAAGTGGCCACTCGGGCCTTCAAGTTCTCTGAGAAGTCATGGACTCTGAAATATTTCTTCAGCCCAAGTATCCAAGCCTTGACTTCCTCTCCCTTCTTTATCTCGTTGTCGAAGGAGGGAGGTTTGGCCTTCCTGAATTCCTCAAATTTATGACTCTTGGAAGTCCTTTGCTTCTTCTATTTCTTTGGAGAATAGGAACTGGTCTTGCTGTTGGAAGAGCCTTCTAAATCACCAGCTTCCTTCTCAATGGAATTGTCTAGCACTGGTCCTTTACCTCTGGGGTGGACCTTTCTGGATGTACTTCTCTCAATGTGGCCACTGACACGACCATGATTCTGCATCTCAGGTTCATGCTGCATTTGTCGTTGTAGGTCAGATAAGCTCTGTAGTAGAACTGCATTAATTTCAATTTTCTTTTCTTGTTCTTTCATCATCCTTTCATTATCGGCCTTGCAGCTTTGCAATTCGACCATAAGACTCCTCACCGTCTCAGCTAAGTCTGGAGGGGTTCTTATTGCTCTTCTTTCATCAGACTCTTCGTCTCTGTTGTGGGAGCCTTCTCCCACCTCTTGGTGAGTCACCATACTCTGTGTTTGTAGTTTTCTGCGGTTGATCATCCGCTTGAGTGAAAAGACAAACGCTGGATATTAGTCAAGAGTTAAATACATTTTATAATTTGTGCATAATTCCATAATTCTTTCACACGCATACACAATTCAGGTGTTCATATTCCAAGTTTTTAATCCTGGATAAGATAGTCAAGTCAGGGGGTTACTCCCCATAGGAGTGTTTTGTACGAGGTTTATGCGCGACTGGTGTGATTGGTGCATGAGCCCAATCAGGCCGAGTGTTGTAACCATGCTCTGATACCACTTTGTAACACACCCAATATCATATTTAAAAAAAATTATGGGTTAATCTCCCATAAATGAGAAATCTCCACAAACCTGTATTAGCGAAATGCCAATCCCTGGTTCTATATCGGGATTCGGGGTTCCTTCTATAGGGGTTTTAGACACCCACGATGTCTTGGCAACTACAAACACCGATCTCCGATCTCTGATTCACTCCTTGGTTGCCTCAGCCCCACGTGGCTAAGCCTTTGATCGACACGACCGGTTCCTGTATGACCATACGACAGCTTCTCGTCGGGATTTCGGAGTTTGCGGTGCCGAGGTGCACATGTACCTGGAACTCCCAATCCTCCGATCCCCGATGTACTCCTAGCGTATTGGCTTTCCGGACTAAGTCCTGGTCAATACGACTACAACGTTCACAAGACCACAGTCTTAATTCTTGTCGGGGTTTGGCGCCTTTCAATGTCATGGTGCACAAGTCCCCTGGGCTCTCGAAGTGCCTTTACACTGGCTAGCCCCCTTGGCTATACCATGGTCCATGTGACCACTTACCATATGATTGTCGCCGTATAAACTTCCATCGGGGTTTCGACATTTGCGATGACACAGAACACATATACCCGGGACTCGTGATATCCTGATTCTCGATTCTCTCCGGATGCGCGACACGCGTCCCTTGGATCAACTGCTCATGATGGTGTCGGGAATTCGCATATCGCAGTTTTGTGATGTAAGGGTTTCATGTCCTTGAAATCCCTGATACGTCGATTCTCGATATGCCGAGCTCCGACTTTTCGGGATTTCTTGCCACACGTCCTCGCTGATGGACGGTGTTGATCCCGTCGAGAAATCGCGGATCGCAATTTCCTGTTGCGAGCGTTCCATGTCCTTGGAAACTTCGATTTCCCAATCTGCGAATTTCGTCCGATCTCAGACACCTGTCCCGTGTAAATGGACGGCTCCGATCGTATCGGCAAATCGCGGATCGTGATTCCGGGTGGAAAGGGTTCTATGTACTTGAAATCCCCGGTATGACGAACTTCGACTCTCTGGGATCCTCTGCCACATATCCCTGCTGTTTGGATGGCCCAGATATTATCGGGAATTCGTGAATCGTGACTTCCTATTGCAACGGTTCTACACTCCTAGATTCTCTGATGGGTGAAATCCCGATGCCTCCCCAGAACGCTGACACGTGTCCTGTCGAGATCAACGGTTAGGATCTATTCTCGGGATTTCGAGAACCACAAGGCCTCGATTCTCAGACTCAACAAAACCCCTATGATCCTGTTGTCTCGATTACTTCTCCGAGATGTCGACATGTGTCCTTCCGAGATCAACGGCTAGGACTCTTCCCCTGCACACTAGAGTTTAACTTCGGCGCATCTGCTTGAGAGCTGACGGTTGTCGGGACTATGATCTAAGATCTGACGGTTCAGATCATTTCCTCGCATGCCTACCCCTGTGCTTAACCCCTGCACAGCTTCTCCATATCTAACGGCTGACGGGTAACTGGACCAAGACCTAACAATCTAGATTCGTTCTTTTGGTTCTTGGAGTTTACAATCCCAATTTCTCGTTGCTCACGATGATAGAGGACAAAGGGTCAAGGTATGTAACGCCTTCGTTACTTCCATCAATCTAATGGTCGTGAATGACTATGGGTCCTCCGACGAGATCTCATCTGTCTACTTATTTCATCTCACAACACTACTATCTTGGAACCTTAATAGGATCGTTCCTCCTCGTACAGGGTTAATAAGGCCTGTGCGTTCGAGTCCTTATTCTGGGTTCTTGGTGAACCTTTCCAAGGAGGGAATCTCTGTGAAGAGATCCTTACCGGGGTATTCCTGGAAGTAGATAAAGGGAGACAGCCTCCCGAGAGCGGCTGGGCATGATTAGATTCAGTTATCAACGTAGGTCAAGCATGGTTTCCTCGGTGTTAAGCATATATTGACTCATTCATATCAAGCACTACGCGGACATTCCCACGCTAAAATCATTTACTATATCATGGTTCTATGAGATAATATCTACTCCTTATTTAACAGTTACTGCATAGACATTCTTTCACAGAAAACATTTACAATTCCACCAGTCTATTAACATATGTGACAACATATAAATTTCAAATGCAATATAAGCAAAACACTTATTAGAAATAACTTCAACAATTGAAGCAACTGCTGAGAGGGGTGCTCGTTTCCACCTAACTGTAGGCGTAGTGACTCCTAATGGATTTACCACTAGCCACCCCCGAGTTGAGACCATGATATCCTGAGACCTGCGTCTCTCTGTCTGCCAGTGCCCTGGAGCGAAGGTTGCAATCCCCTCCTCTCTGCGGTCACTCACTCTGCATAGAACTGCCAGAGTTCCCCTCACGTCCGCCCTCTTCAATCGCTTCTGCCATACGCCTTATCCTCTCGTGAGTTTGCGTGTGGCACGATTACCCTCGCGCTGGTGAGTCATGATGGCTCTACGGATAGGCGGTTCACCTCCCCATCCCTCATCAAGCCATCAACCAACCAGCCTGCAAGGCATTTATTTCAGGGCTAGCGAGCCGCTTTTGGTTCTCCGGGCCAGTGGAGTCCAAATACGGTATTTTTAATTCTTGGTGGAAGTTAACGCCCCTTTTTCAAGGTGCCCTCCACCACCATCGTGGTCTCTTTTCCGCACATCCCCTCTCAGCAGTTCTGCAATAAATTCAAACTATCATTTACATTCATTGGCCTCTTCCTGCAGGTCCATTTATAGCACATATTCATACTTATGAGTTTTGCCATAGTCCTTGGCCAGTTCAATTATATTTACAATGTGGGGGAAACAGGGTGTTACACATTATTTTGTGTTCAACAATCTGTGGGTCAATGCCTAGTATCTCCTCGTAAGACCAGGAAAAAACGTCGCAAAAATCCTTAAAAAGCTTGGTGTAGATTTAAATCTCTTCGGGGGATCAATCTGCTCCGACGAAGACATTCTGCATGATTCCAAGGGTTTTGGATATATTTATAGGAATCATTGCAACAATACTTGCCATGTTTCCCTCAGAGTATACTCCATGTGTAGGCAGAGGGTTGATATGACAATATCTATCTCCGTTCATGGCCGTAACAAAATATCCTGCCTCTATTCTCCTAAGCTCGGGAAGAAAATAAGATCTATGATGAAGATCATCCCAAGGTCTATTTGGACCCATCATTTCCTCTAGAATTGCCTCATTAGAGGGAAATACTAAGTCTAAAGGGCCTTGAGTGGTGAGAGAGTCTTCATCCAAAATAGGATCGAGAACATGATCTAGCTCCTATGGGGGAGCCAGATCAAGGTTGGTCGAGGATTTTTGGACAACACTACATGAAACCTCAAAAGAAGATAAGGGTATGGCCATGCCAAGGTGCTCTAACCTTTCCATCAAATCCCATGGGGAAGGTAAAGTCCATGGGTAGTAAAAATAGCTCATTTTAAAAGATGACACTTGCAAAATTGCATCATTTGCTTGGTCGGGGACATTCGAAATAAACCTTACATCATTCGAAGGTGATGGATAATCAAAGGTTCCCATCAACAACAAAAACAATCTGACACCTAAGTTGACAGTGCCTGGCTGTGGGTTATCAATCATCGGGGCCATGGATTCCCCCAATGAAGGGCTAGGATTGGAGAAGGATGATTGGTCGATGGTTATAATCTAGCCTTTGTGTGGAAAGAATAATACTCGAAAAAAAATGTCTACAACCACGTGCATTGTGTAAGTCCAAATTCATCCTAAAAAAACATTATAGTCGAGAGCTGCATCAAATACCTCTACCTCGAAACACATAGTTTTACCCTCCAACTGCATGGGAAAAGAAGGAATTATATCATGTGGTATGAATGATCCACCGTCAAAATCCATAAGCAACACGGGCGATGGAGACAACTCAAGCTGGCCAAGGCCATCCAACATGCCAATGACATCATGCAAGTCAAGGCACCCTCATCAAACATCGTATGAAAAATGTTTTGCGTCAACTATTTTGTGGTGTAAGCCATTACTATCTGAAAGGAGACATGGTGAGGAAGATGAGGTTTAAGGTCATTTGGATTGAAAATGATCATTCCTGAGTTACTTGGTTCTTCCACTCCCAAGGCGGACAACAATGCTTTTTCATTGTGAGGGGAAACTCTAGAGAACCTCTAGAGAAGAAATTGCACAAGGAGTTTGTGCCTGATCCTACACAATAGAGTAATTTTGAGTAGCCCTCGTGTTTGGGTTATGAGAAACCTTATTGAACACACCTTTAGGGATGTGATTCATTGTTTCTCCCATTGTCTTCTCAATTTGAAGAGGATTCAATGGGCTGGAGGACTCTTTTCCCTTCTCAACAGATTATGGCATTCTGTAGTCACAAGTATTGGTTGATAAATGAGCTTCGGAGTTCATCATGTAAATGTTTGCAACCATGTTTTTTGTCTTAGGCACGGGGGGTCCCTGACTACCCCCAGTCGTGCTCGTGGATGCGGAGGCTTCAACCATATTTTTCCCTTATGGTAAAAGGTTCATAAACACAACAGGATGTTGTTGTGCTATTAGCTTCTAGGATTCCGCAAGTTGAGGTAATAGTTGTTGGAAATACTGCCATTGATGTCAACATTCGAAGTGATGATTTGTAATGATGAATAATATTAGATGATATTGTCATTGATGTCAACATGTATATCAATCTATAGAAGATGTCAAATTGTGTGCAGAGAAGGAAAAGCGCAATGCATAGTAAATCAGGAAGCAGAAGAAATTCGTGAAAACACAAAGATCAAAGATCAAGAGGATTAATGAATGACTATCCATGCATAAAAGAATGGACATATAGTATTAAAGATTAGGATAATTAGCAAGTTAAGAAGTGAATTGCATAAGTATCGATCAGGATCGTAGGAAATGGTGAGAGGCCTCAACAACCATCTGATAAGAGTGAGAAGCTCAACAACCATCCGATCAAGAGGTTGACCGTGAGCTTGAGGATTGTAAAAGGATCGTGATTGTTAGACCAAAGCATGGAGGACCAACAATGTTTAGATCCAGTG
The DNA here is from genome assembly GCA_009831015.1 of Picea engelmannii. Taxonomy (NCBI): domain Eukaryota; kingdom Viridiplantae; phylum Streptophyta; class Pinopsida; order Pinales; family Pinaceae; genus Picea; species Picea engelmannii. Next base: position 98,847 of record ML777284.1, on the reverse strand, counting down.
GATTTGCAAGGAGGATAAGCCCAGGAGTCAGCTAACACTCCAAAACTGCAAAATGATCCTAGTCGTTGGATCTAAAGGACACGTGGCAAGCGATTGGCATTTTGTTGACTCACGAGCTGGAGAATTCAAAGGCAGAGATGTAGGAACTCACGATACACAAAATAGAGAAAAGATATGAACCGTCGGATCATGTTCAAGTATAAGGACTGGATAAGCTACAAGAGCTACATCGTAGAATAGATCTGGACCTTCAGATCATCCGAAATGATCACAGTCGTTGATCATTCTAAAAAGATCATAGTCATTGATCATTCGAAAAATATCATAGTCATTGATCATTCTGACATCATCAAAGATGTCCATTTGAAGGTATGCATGGAAAGAGACTAGCATTTCACTGACTTACAGGAGGGAAAGGTCAAAGTTGGAAGTAGCAAGAACTCGCGATACACGAAATTCCGATGCTCTTGAGAATTAGGCCCCTGGTCATGGTGAATGGTTAGATGGATGGAGGCCAAAGGAGGAGAAAAGGAATGTTTATCCCTTTTAGGATATTGGGAAATCAAGAATGGATGAAGGGAGGTGAGTATCCCTCCAAACTCGTGAAACGCGAAATTCTGATAAGCACTGGGACGTTAGATCACAAAGGTACGAGGACCGTTAGATATGGGAGAAGATGCAAAATAGTTAACTGTGAGTTCCTTCGGAACTCTAGACTCAGATAATTTGGTGTGACAACAACTCAAGGATCCCTAACCCAAGAAGTCTAAAATTCCAAAAAGATCCTAATCGTCGGTTGGAAGGCAGGTACATGGCATAAGATCAACAATTTGGGGATTTTTGATTCGGGGAATCAGTGATGAGAGTTGTTCAAAACCCTAAAATTTGAAGCTCTGAAGTCAAGGAGGAAGACATGTGTCAAGGTCCATGTCATCTTGAGTGATGTCAATGACATACCACGTTAGTAGAGCACATCAACTAAGGACATCTGGCACATTTAGATAGTGACAAGTGTCAAAGTAAAATTGGCATTTCAGGCACATGTATATCATGGATTTGAATGAAACGTGGCAGCTACTCAGCACGTGTCAAGTCATCTTGTGATGTCAGAATGTTTATTTCACATCGAGAGTTTCTACTTCAGGAGTTTTGCATAACAAGCAAATACTCTAATATCTCGAAGTATTGAATGCTAAAATTATGGTGGCCATCCATCTCGATGAATGATTAAATCATGGCTATCAGATTTTGCAGTAAAAGTATGAGTCCAAGGTTAAAGTGGATCATTGATGTATATCTGTGAGATAAACATGAATCATCCGATTGTATCGGCGATATCATAATCAGGAATTTTGCAATGTAGTAAGTCACGAAGACCTGATTGGAAAAACGTCGAAACTCCATCAGACGTCCATCCCATCAGATATCGAATCATGACCATTGATTTAATAAAGTGATCGTTTGGTCTAATTGCCTAAGCATGAGGTCACCGTCGTTGGTCATATGCTATAAGCATTTAACTATACATTGTTATAGTTGGTAAAACATGTGTTCCTGTGATGCACGGTCATATGAAATGGTTTGAAGGAAGCAACTTCACAGAATCTGGTATTTGTGAATATAACAAAGATTAGGGATCAAGTATAAAGGATTAACTTGATCCGTGACTGTGATCAATTTATGACAAAAATGAACCAATACACAGTCATGATTAAAAGAGAATAAATCATGAAAATATGAATAAAGAATAAATAGGTAAAATGATATTAATTAAAGTTTAGTTTATCATTTTAAATGAAAAGGTACAATGGTTCAAATAAAGGGACACATTGTTTTAAATTTCACACTAGTTTGAAGATTATATAAATGAGAAAAAGTGGTGAGAAGAATGTGTCTCTATTGTCCAAAAAAGAAGATCAAATGATGAAGCAGATCCCAAGAAGATATTAGAGGAAATAAAATGTGAATTACAGAGAAGATGAAATGCAGTGATGAGTATCTTATGATATACCTTTGATCATAAGATCAAATTGATTCTATAATGGATAACTACTATTGGATTTGAATAAACTCTAGTTGGATAGACTGGGTTCTATCAGCAAGTTGGGTCTTCCAACAAGCTGGGTCTTTCACCAAGATGGGTCTTGGCATAGATTTGGTGCTCTCCAAGGATTTGGCTCTTATCACTTCAGTTGGTGCTGAAAAATTTAGTTGGTGCTAAACAAAAATCCTCTCTCACATATATTCATATTACTATGTTCATATTTATTATACAAAATCTTATACAAACATATGGTGTCTTTGTGTTCATTGTAATTATGATGTGATTGTTCTTAATCTATTCAAATATGTTTTAAGTGGTAACATGGAAAAAGAAATAGTTAAAATAGTTCACAGACTAATTCACCGCCCCATCATAGTGTGGGTTGTGTGTTCTTCAATTGGTATAAGAGGAAAGGTTCCTTCAAACACAGTTTAAACACTGGAAGACAAATCTTGAAGAAATGGGTGGACACATGGCTCTCTCTTCAATTGAAGCTCCTTTATTCGATGGAACAAATTATTCCTCATGGAGAGAAAATATGAAATAGTTTTTGAGGTCAAAAGGATTTGAGGTTTGGAATTCAGCATTAAGCAAGCCCCAAGACTTAACCACATCAAATAATCTATCCAAAATTACAGTCCAAAGAAGAGAAAGGAAGAACAATGAAGTGGCATTGAAGATTATTCTCAATGGATTGTTAGATACAATCAAGACAAGCATAGGACTATGCACATCTGCCAAGGACTTATGGCTAAAGTTAGAAAAGATGTATCAAATCAAAAATAAAGACACAGAAGACATTCCTATAAGGGATGAATATGAAGACTCAACCATCAATAAAAGTAAGGATTCTCCACAATATTTCAATTGCAATAGCAGTGATATTGAATCCTCCTCTGCAAGCAAAGAAGAAGACTCAAATATAATAATAGAACGTTCTTTTAGCATCTATCCCATGGAAGAAAAAGAAGAAGAACTATCAAAGTTCAAAGAAAAGGTTGATTGGAGTCTCTTTCAATACCTCTATCACCCTAATGAATCAGACTATAGCTATCTTCATGACTACACTCAAGAATTCCTTGAAAAGAGTCAAAAACATGTCTTGAAAATAAAGAAAATTCTCAAGGACAGCGATAAGGTAATATATGAATAGGACAATCAGTTAGAAGAGAAAGAAGAGGATATCGAGAAGCTGAAGAAAGAAATTAGTCAAGTAAAAGAAAAGGAGAAGGAAGATGATGAGCTGGGAAATCATAAGCATATCCTGGAAATAAAAGAAAAGCTCAAATAATATAAAGAAATCATATCTGAGCAAAAGATTCAGTTAGAAAACAAAGAAGATGAGATCAAAAGATTGAATTTTTTTTTTGTTGATCTAACAAAAGAAAATGAGGAGAAAATCAACAGACTGAAAAATGAAATCAGTCAAGCAAAAGAAGAAAAGAAGGAAGTTGTCGTCTCAAGAAAAAACATTGTAGATCTAAAGGAAATAAGGGAAAACTATGTCAATCTTAAAATCCAACTTGAAGAAGCCAAAAGGAGAGAAGAGGTAGTAAAGAATTAGTTGGACAAAAAGGAAGAATCTTGTCATGAGTTGGAAGAAAAAGTTGTGAATCTTAGAAAGAAGGTTGAGAAGTAAGACACCCAAAACAAGTTCTTGAACAACTCCATGACCCTAGATGAGATCTTGGATAGTCATAGATCACCATATGATGAGTCTAGCCTTGGATACAATAAGGAAGAGATCAATACTCCTAAGAAATCTGATGCAGGTCCTTCATTTGTAAAAGGTGAAAACAAATTTGACACAACTCCTTCACTTGTAAAGGATGAAAACAGGTCCGACACAAGTCCTTCATTTGAAAAATATGAAGGAAGGTCTGACACATCTCCTTTGTTTGCAAAAAGTGAAAGTAGGTATGACTCGGGTTCTTCACGTTCAAGAAATAAAAGCAACACTAAAAAATTTAGAAGTTCAGATCATGGAAGACATCCAGAAGCTATTCATAGACATCAAAGAAAGATCAGAAGAGAGACACCTTCATGGATGAATCAAAGAAGGTATGAAAGTAACTTTAATGGCTATTGTTTTACTTGTAATGTATATGGTCATAAATCCTTCGAATGTAGGCATCATGGAAGAAAACAAGTTGGTAGGTTTAACAACAATATAAGATGCTAGAACTACAATCATGTTGGGCATATTGCTGCACATTGTTACACTATGAGATGCTATAGTTGTGCTGAATATGGTCACAAAGCCTATAACTGTTGAAACTCAAGAAAACAGTCAATAAGAAATGCTTCACACAATATTCCAACAAGAGTAAATAAGAAGATATGGAAAATAAAATCCCAAGTACCAAATAAGAAAGAGGAGGAAAATATTGCTCCTGAAATTGATGAAGTTAATAATAGGAGTTTGGGGGATAAAAATTATAATAAGGAATATTCTCAAAACAAGGATAAAGAAGCTTCTAGTGCACATAATAATGACGTTGAAGATGAATCTTCAATGCTAGAACAACAAGAAGAAGTTACAGATAAACCCATTGTGCAAAAAATCTTAAGGTTATTACCTATGAGATATGATGTAAAGATTTATTCAATTAAAGATAGATACGATATTAATACCCTTACATTTGATCAACTCCATGGAATATTTACAACTTTCAAAGCATCCAAGACAAAGATAAATCAAGAGCAAAAACCTCAATCCAACCATCATGAGGAATCTGATGTGGAAGAAGCCAATTTCATTAGAAAAGTTCAGAAAGGATCATGGAAATACAAAGGTAAGATTCTTTTCAAATGTTTTAACTGTGGCAAAGTTTGTCATTTTGCATCTAAGTTTCCCTATCCTAAGGAAGACCCTGAAGATGAAGAAAATAAAAATAATCAAAATAAGAAGAAGGAAAAACCCAACTACAAGAATTTTTTTTACAAAGGGATGATGTAAGCACATTAGTACTCATATTGAAAAGAGGTCAACTCAGGATTAATAGTAGAAAAACTCCTTGTGAACCATGTTTTGGGAGAGGTCATTCTGTTAAATACTTCAAAGTCTTTGGATGTAAGGATTATATCAAAAAGCTTGAGAAGAATCTCAGAAAATTTGATGCCAGATATGATGAAGGTATCCTTATTGGATATGCTTCTATCAAGAAAGAATACAGATGCTACAATCTTAGGTTACATAAGATTGTTGAGAGTGAAGATGTCAACATGGATGATATAAAAACAATTGGTATCCTAGTTAGAGATCGATGAGAATCGATGGACAGAACCAAGGGTTGTTTGAATAAATATGAGATACAATTGCACAGTGTTCCAGTAGGAGAATGACATCCACAGAAGAAGCATTCTGATGTACAAAATGAGGTAAATGGAATTCCGTAAAGATAACAAGAAGAGAAACCTTGTCAAGAAAAACTAACCTTCTAGAAACAAAGAAGGAGAGAAGTCAGTAAAAACTCAAGGGCAGTTCTGACTAAAAAATTGAAAGTAATTAGATTAAGTCTTGAAAAGAATCAATCACTACAATTTTTTTTATCAAGAAGACTACTCATATGAAACAAAAAAATCCCAAGCAACTGAGATAAGAAGCTAGTAAATCAATAGGGAATGAAACCTTGTCAGGAAGAGCTACCTTTTTAGATATTAAAGGGGAGAGTAGTTAGAACAAGAGTGAGAGCATATTGACAGGGGGGGGTCATTCAACTATGACTGGTAGAACATGTCCACAGGAAGAGTTACCCAGGTTCAGTCTGATCAATAACATACAAGAGCTTTACCAGTGGTCAGAAAAGTAATTATATTGACAGATCATAAGAGAAGAAACTCTTTTCCATTGATGTCAAATGGGGAGAGGAAATTCATATTAAGGAAAACTTCATAAAAATAAATCATCAACACAAGGGGAGTTTTGTATAAGAAGTTAAGGTGTTGACCTCAATGACAAAGGGGGAGATTGTTGAAAATATTGGCATTGATGTCAACAGTGGAAGTGATGATCTATAATGATGAAGAATATTAGATGAGATTGTCATTGATGTCAACATGTATATCAGTAGGTAGAAGATGTGATATTGTGTGTAGAGAAGGAAAAGTGCAATGCACGGTAAATCAGGAAGAAGAAGAAATTCATGAAAATGCAGAGATCAAAGCTCAGGAGGATTAACGATTGACTATCAGTGCATAAAAGAATGCACATATAGTATTAAATATTAGGATAATTAGCGAGTGAAGAAGTGCATTGCAGAAGTATCAATCAGGATCGTAGGAAATGGTTAGAGGCCTCAACATTCATCCAATCAGAGTGAGAAGCTCAACAACCATGTAATCAAGAGGTTGACCGTGATCTTCAAGATCGTAAAAGGATCATGACCTTCAGATCGGAGGGAAGAGGACCACCAATGGTTAGATCCAGTGGAGCTACAAGGAGTATAATCCCAGTAGTAAGCCAACACTCCAAAACTACAAAATGATCCTAGTCGTTATATCTAAAGGACACGTGGCAAGCGATTGGCATTTCGTTGACTCGCGAGTTGGAGAAGTCAAGGGAAGATATGTATGAACTTGTGATACAGGAAATCCTGAAAATATCTAAACCATTGAATTGTGTTCAAGTGGAAGGACAAGATAAACTACAAGAGCTACATCGTAGAATAGATCTGGACCATTAGATCATCCAAAAAGATTACAGCCATTGATCATTCTGAAAAGATCATAGTCGTTGATCATTCCAAAAATATCACAGTTGTTGCTCATTCTGACATCATTAGAGCCATCCATTTGAAGGGACGCGTGGTGAGAGACCAACATTTCATTGACTTGCAGGAGAGAAAGGTCAAAGTTGGAAGCAACGACAACTCACAATATGCAAAATTTCGATGCTCTTGAGAATTGGGCCCCTGGTCACGGTGAACGGTCACATGGATGGAGGCCAAAGGAGGAGCTAAGGATCATTTATCCCTTTTCAGATATCGAGAAATCAAGAATGGAAGAAGGGAGCTGATTAGTCCTCCAAACTCGTGAAACGTGAAATCTTGATAATCTCTAGGCCATTAGATCACAAAGGTACAGGGACCGTTAGATCTACGAGAAGATGCACAACAATTAGCTGTGAGATCCTTCAGAACTCTAGAATCAGATAATTTGGAGTGAAAATGACTCAAGGATCCCTAACTCACGAAGTTTGAAATTTCGAAGAGATCCTAGCCGTCGATTGGAAGGCGAGCACATGGCATAAGATCAATAATTCGGGGATTTGTGATTCAGAGTATCAACGACGAGAGTTTTTCAAAACCCCGAAAGCCAAATCTATGAAGTCAAGGAGGAAGACACATATCAAGGTCCACATCATCTTGAGTGATGTCAATGACATACCACGTCAACAGAGCATGTCAGGTAAGGACACATGGCACATTCAGATAGTGACAAGTGTCAAAGTAAAATTGGCATTTCAGGCACGTGTATATCACGGATTTGAATGACATGTGGAAGCTACTCGAAACGTGTCAAGTCATATTGTGATGTTAGCAGGTTTACGTCATGTAAGGAGTTTCTACTTCACAATTTTTACATAGCAAGCAAATACTCTAATATCTCGAAGTCCCGGATGCTGAAATTATGGTGGCCATCCATCTTGATGAATGATGAAATCATGGCTGTCAAATTTTGAAGTAAAAGTATGAGTGCAAGGTTAAAGTGGATCGTTGATGTATAGCCATGAGATAAACGTGAATCGTTTGATTGTATCGACGATATCATAATCAGGAATTTTGCAATGTTGTAAGTCACGAAGACCCGATTGGAAAAATGCCAAAACTCCGTCAGATGTCCATCCCATTAGAGATCGAATCATGATTGTTAATTTAACAATGTGCTAGTTTGGTATAATTTCCTAAGCATGAGGTCACCTTCATTGGTCATATGCTATAAATATTTAACTATACATTTCTATAGTTGGTAAAACCCGTGGTCCTGTGATGCACAATCATATGAAATGGTTTGAAGGAAGCGCCTTCATGGAATCTGGTCTCTGTGAAAATAACAGAGATTAGGGATCGAGTCTAAAGGATTAAATTGATCCATGACTATATGGAGTACATTGTTGTCATTGCTCCTGCAAAGGAATGACACCTTGCACAGGTTTTTGTTGACCAAATATGGGGTTTCCCCTAGTCGAGAAAGAAGACGAAGAAAAATGATTATTTCCAAATGTGCCAAATAAAGAGAACGACATTAATCCCACCAACATCATATAGGATGAATGTCCCAAACTACCTCCACTCAACAAACTACAGTTAGCATTAGGCCTGATCGACTGTTGAAATGCGACACCGAGCAAAGGGGATGGAGGAGGTATATGACCCCCACCATAAGGGATAAAATTGAACGGGGACATGGTTCTTGCGGTGGATTCTCTCCCAGGATTCACTTATGCCCACTTATCATAGACTCCCATTCCCCACATGCCTGTACCACCCCAAGAGTATACACCTTCATTGTTACATAGTTCATCGACTGCTCCACCTCCCTTACCTTGGACTTTAGCAACAGGCTGGACCAAAATTCTCATAGCTCTATAGTAGCTATGAGACTCCCTCCAGGAGAAATCACCTCCTCAACACACTCTCTCACCTGGAGAGAGTTTATCACAAGCCTGCCAACCTTCTTCTTCAACCATGAGCTTCCCAACCTGCTTCTTCAAACCACAGTGGCCAATTCAGGTAAGGAAAGGGATGACTTAGTAAATTACAAAGGTTCAAGATGGTCACGGTTCAACAATGGAAGAAATGAATGGATTCAGGCTTTCTCAGTGTGTGAATGAACTCGTGAGGAGAGACAGGCAGGTTGGTCTAGCATAGCCAAAAATGATGAAAGCATGAGCCAAAATCTGGGCGTGAACCCCCCCTGCGTGAGTGAGATTTTTCCCCATGTGTGTGTGAGTTCCTGCATGAGTGAGCGAGTGTGTGAGAGTGCCTACCTCCCACACAATAGAAATAATTCCCCCTTTAGTTTGCATGTGCTTGATCCAACACCTATCGCTCATGAAGTACGTTCCTTTCCCTTTGGAAGTCACATGTCCTTCCCCAAGAACTTAGGATAAAAAAATATCCCTTTAAACAACCTTTGAAATAATAATAATAAATTATTATTCTCTTGGACTTACGCCCTTAGGCTTAGCCCCTATTTCCAACCTCTCATCCCCCTCTCCCTTAACCAACCTAGTGGAGCTTATTCCCCCATCACTCTTTCTTCGTGGTCCGTCTACAATCAATGATGTTTTTGTATTAATAATATGAATATTTACATGTACAAAATAGGCTCCTAACCTTTTAACACCTAGGATCTCTGGCCTACTAACACATAATCTTACCAACTTATAATTGCTCGGCTCAGTAGCCTACAAAACATGTTTACAATTCATAATACAATTGGGTTTCGTCCTACGGGTATTACATATGTGACAAGATATATGTCAACATGCTCAAATGATAAGAACTTGATGTCAAGAAGAGGATTAGGCTTTCAAGTAAACTCAGAAATGAATGAAAATTGAAGTTATCTCACTAATTGAAGTGAAAACCTTAGTCTTGTCTTTCTCCTTATATTGTCCCCTTGCCTCCTCCTCTCATTCAACCTTTATTGTTTCTCAATAATTTGAGGTAGTTCAACCATTTCCTTTAGTTAAGTCAAATTAATTTAATTAATTAGTTTAGGGAGAAATAATTAATAATAATCTATAAATAAGGGTCTAGTTAATAATTACTAAATAGGTGGGACCCCCTTGTGACTCCCATCATACTCTTGCCAATCATCAAATACAAATTACTAAATTTATCAGGATCATATAACAACCTTGTAGCTCCCATGGATATCATTTAAATGAGATATTTAAATATAAAAAAAATTAAGGACATATCCCAAGAAAACAATTTGTCCATTTTATCCACAAAAATATCCAAAATAAAGATTCCTATCCAAATTAAGTTGAAAATTATTAAACATTGTCTTCATCGTTGAAAATCATAAAAAAAGAATTTAAAATCCATATTTGCTTCTTTGCGAGGCATGTTTCCTCTTTTAATTGTTGTCTCCAACCGACTTTTCTTGGGTAACCCTTGGTTGGTTAGACCCTTTGGGATGTATTTCGTTGATCACATGGGAGAAATCTTCTTTTAGGTGGATATGTGAAGACACAGATTTAGCAAACTCTGTGGATGGACTGGAGGGAGAGGTTGTTTCTTTTCCTTTTACTTGCATAGGTTGAGGGATATTTTTTTTTAATCTTTTGTTGGTGTGCAAGGATTGTACTTGTGAAACAACTGGAGAAAGTTGAACATTAGGATTAACTGGTGGTGGTAAAGGTAAGAACATAGTGGGTGAACCATGGTGGTGGGAGGCAAGCCGGGGGAAAATTTCTTTCCAAACGTCATTAGCGGGGACCTCGGGCTCCATTGACACATGTGGAGGAACAGGAATCCCGAGAAAATTCTGAGAAGATCTAAATGGGGGCCTGTCATTTCGGGGATGAAATTTACCATGGCCAACCAAATTGAAAATCCCATCTTGAAAAAATTGGTTTAAATATTTTGGATCAACATCAAAGAAAATACAACATCGAGGCCTCCTATAGCCTCGTTCCTAGTTACCTCTGCCTCTATTATTTCAACCATTACTACCCCTGCTAAAAAAACTCATCCTGTAGAAATATTTAAATAGCCATGAAAAGTTCTTAATAACCCATACATGAAACCGTACTGAAGTAAATCAAGATTTGGCTCTATTATTTACTACATGACGCATGCAATCCATCCATAAAAAAACATTTATTAATTTCCACATGAACAAGGAATTTGTAACTTTTAAACCTGTGAAGTAAAGAAATGCATATAGATTCTTAAGAAACACATAATTTAATCAATGTCTCATACACAGAGTACACAGAGATTTTATACCAGAAAACCTCAACCGGGAAAACCTTTCTTATATTCATGTCTCGAATTTCACCATTCACCATACAATATATACAGTGTTTTTAGGTATTCTGTAGATACCAAAACCCTAATCCCTTAATACGGGATTAATTTAGTAAGCTGCTAAAAAGGGAAAAATCCACTAAAAATAGAAAAACTCGCCCAAAAATAAATTTCGGGGCATTGCGCGTAACCAGCGGGGGCATACCTTCCCCCTTGGGACCCCCCTAGGAAATCACCCGAAGCACACAACACTTAATCCACTAGTAGAGGGATCGTCATAGGTAGTTTTCGAATCCGATGCGCCCACACACACACATGCAAAGAATATAAAACATACCCAACATTCTCCTACTTGTTGTTTTCTTTGCATCTAGCGTTCTAGGGGATTATATAGTCAAAAATATAGGGCAACAATGCCCATTGATACTCTACACCAGGAGAAATTTTTTGTGCTCACAAACTTTGTCAATGAATCTACAACATTCTTCAAAGCGTCAACCTTTTCCAGAAACACCTTCTTTTCCTCAACCATGTCTCTCACAAAGTGATACTGGACATCAATATGATTTGTCTTCGAATGATAAGTCGGGTTCTTTGCCAGGAAGATTTCACTCTGACTGTCACAATATAATATCACTACTTATTATACCAACCCAATACCTGAACACAATCTTTGTAACCATACTTCTTCCTTGCTTGAATGAGTGGCTACCATTTATTTAGCTTCTGTAGTTGAGAGTTCCACTACAGCCTGTCTTTTGCTCATCCAACTGATTTTTCCTCCAAATAGGTTAAACACATACCCACTTGTAGATCTTCTGTGATCCATATCTCCAACCCAGTCTGCATCAACAAATCCATGTATGTCCACCACTCTGTCCAATCCTGGTCTTCCTTGGTAGCACAATCCATAACTGGTAGTGCCACGAAGATACCTGAATACCCTCTTTATTGTTGTCCAATGCTCCTTCCCTAGTTTTGACATATACCTTCTCAAAACTCCCACTTCACGTGAAATGTCCAATCTAGTATAGACCATTGCATACATCAAACTAGAAACTGCACTGGCATATGGAACATGGGACATATCCTCTTCTTCTTCCCATGTCTTGGGACACTGATCTGCAGATAACTTTACACCTATAGCATTAGGAACCTTGACCGTTTTACTTCCATGTATATTAAACATCTGCAATATAGTCTCAACATATTTTCTCTGATTCAACCAGAGTTTCCTATTTGTATGATCTCTTTTAATCTCCATTCCCAGAATGAATTTAGCAGCACAAAGATCCTTCATGTCAAATTTGGAGGATAGTTGTGATTTCACCTCCTTGATAACATCCATGTTATTTCCTACCAACAACATGTCATCAACATACAACACTACATAAATGAAGTGATTACCAACCTGCTTGAAATATACATAGTGATCATCCCTACTTCTTACAAATCCCAATCCAAGGATGTATGTGTCAAACTTTTGGTACCACATCCTAGGTGATTGCTTCAGACCATATAGTTACTTCTTTAGCTTACATACTAGCTATTTATTTCCCTTCACTACAAAGAATTTTGGTTGCTTCATGTAGATTTCTTCTTCTAGATCCCCATGTAGGAATGTTGTCTTCCCATCCATCTATTCCACTTCAATATCAAAAGCAGCAACAATAGATAAAAGAAATCTAATAGAAGTTAACTTATCAACAGGAGAAAAAATCTCACCAAATTCAATTCCCTCTACATGGGAATAACCTTTTGCTACTAACCGAGCTTTGTATTTCTCCACTTTACCTTGTGCATTTAACTTCTTCTTAAACAACCATTTGCTACCAACATATTTTCTTCCAGCTGGAAACTCAGCTATATTCCATGCCTCATTCTTATCCAGGGCATCCATTTCTTCAACCATGGCCTTATTCCAAAGTTTACTATCCTCTGAATTCATTGCTTCCCTGACAGTTCGAGGATCATCATCAGTAATAGATAAAGAAAAATTGGAACAAAAATTAGGTGAACTATACCTTTCTAGTTTCCTTTTATCTCTCATTGATCTCCTCAATACTGGGGTATGAGGTTCTTCTTCTTCTTCTTCCGCTTCCTCTTCTTCATATGATTCATATTTTTCATCATCCAACTCAAGCTCTATTTTCTTAGGTTTGTCTTGTGTGGGTAGGAATTCCTTTTTGGACACATCTTTTAGCTCTCCGAAAACAACATCTCGACTGTAAACAATCTTCTTGGTTTCTGGGTTCCAAATCTTATAACCTTTCACACCATATTTATAACCAATAAAGATACACTTTTCAGCATTTTTATCCATCTTACTCCTATTTTTCTTTGGAACATGTACATAAGAATCACAACCAAACACTCTAATATGTTGAAGAGAGGGTTTCTTTCTAGACCATACCTCGTGTGGAGTTTTATCATCCAACACTGATGAAGGTGATAGATTGACAACGTAACCTGCTATACCCACTGCCTCTGCCCAGAATTATTGTCCTAACCCAACACCACTGAGCATGCGATTTTTCCATTAGTGTCATGTTCATCCTTTATGCAACTCCATTCTACTGAGGAGTGTATGGAGTAGTCTTGTGCCTTGCTATACCACACTTCTTACAGAATTCTTCAAATTCATTTCCGTTGAATTCTCCACCATTATCTATTCTCAATACCATTATTTTCTTCTCTATCTGATTTTCTACCAGAGCCTTAAACTCTTTAAATTTATCAAATACCTCATATTTCTTTCTAAGAAAATAAATCCATGTGTTCCTTGAAAAATCATCTATGACTGAAACATAATACACATGTTTACCTAGGGATGGAACAAGAACAGGTCCAAACACATCACTGCATATCAACTCTAAGATCCCCTTTGCTCTTGTAGCACCATATGGGAATATTACTCAATTCTGTTTACCATATATGAAATGTTCACATAAATCAAAAACCAGAGTGCAATTAGACATGCCTTCAACCATACCTTTACCGTGTAGTGTTTAAAGGCCCTTTTCTCCAATATGCCCCAGTCGTTGATGCCACAACATTGTCTTGTTTTCAGGGACATTATTGGTCTTGTCTCCTTCATTTCTATGCTCACGGACAATAGAATTGCTACACCCATTAGTATAAGTGCTTCCTAAAAACTTGTATAGAGTTCCACACCAAAATCCCCTCATCAACACCATTTCTCCTCGTACCATCTTGCAAGTGTTCTTTCCAAATATAGTATCCACTACTGCATCATCCAACTTGCTTACATATATTAGGATCTTGGCAAGTTTTGGAATGTGTAGAACCCTGGGGAGATTTCTAATCCTTCCATCTTATAGCAACAACTTAACCCTTCCACGTACCATGATTTTGGCTGTCGAGTCATCTCCTAGGAATACATCACCACCATCATATTTTTCATATTCAGAGAACCACTCCCTGTGAGGAGTCATATGGTATGATGTACCTGATTCAATCAACCATACATCACGGTCTACATGTGTACCTGTAGATGCCAAGTAAACATCACCTCCTTCTTTAGTGTAGGTTTTCGCCTCTGTGGAAGAGGTACTATTTGATCCCTTTGGTTTTTTAACCTTTTTAGACTTGCAATCTTTCTTATAATGCCATGTTTTACCACACTTCGAGCATTTCCTCAAAGATTTTGCTGGAGACTTATATCTACCTGTAGATTTAGGTCTCCACCCCGAAGGTTTACCCAGATTCTTTCCTTGGGTACGACCTCTTACAAATAAAGAATTTGTGTTATGACTATCCATGCTTTTCCGCCTCATCTCTTTAGATAACAAGGATGAAACTACATCCTCATACTTCAATGTAGATTGAGTGGTACTACCAATTGCTACAACCAGATTATCCCAAGAGTCTAGCAAAGAACATAACAAAGTAATACACTTATCTTGTTCTGCAATCGTGATATTAATAGAGACAAGTTGACTTACCAAAGTATTAAAGGAATTTAGATGTTCTGTCATAGAATCTCCATCTTCCATCCTAAGATGATACAGCTTCTTTCGAAGAAATAGCTTGTTTACTAGGGACTTTGATAGATACAAATTCCCCAACTTATCCCATAGTTCCTTCACTGTAGATTCTCTCGAGACATTCAACAACACCGAATATGCAAGGAAGAGTCGAATAGTACTCCTTGCTCTTCCTTCCAACTTCTCCCAATCTTCCTTCAACATACCAGCAGGTGGTTTACTAGTAGTTTGTGTACTAGTAGGTTGTGTACCGGTATCCTCTGTGCTAGTAGACAGTGTACCAGTAGGTTATGTACTAGGATCCACAACGATCCATTGTTATTTTTCTACAAGAAGTTCCTCCATATTGAGCTTCCATAGCTCAAAGTTTTTACCGTTGAACTTCTCTATCTCGATTCTAGAAGAGCTCACCATTCCTCTTCCTACACTTGAATAACCACTGCAAAAGATCCCACTAAACCCAAGTTTATCACAGACCCAAGATCAACTTGATCTATCAAGACCCAGCCAAAACCTCAGTAACAAAGGCGTCCCTCTGAAGCCAAAAATGAGCTCTGATACCACATGTAAGTTTTAAACCTGTGAAGTAAAGCAATGCATATAGATTCTTAAGAAAAACAAAATTTAATCAATGGCTCATACACAGAGTACACAGAGATTTTATACCGGAAACCCTCAACTGGGAAAACCTTTCTTATATTCATGTCTCAAATTTCACCATTCACCATACAATATATACAATGTTTTTAGGTATTCTATAGATACCAAAGCCCTAATCCCTTAATCTGGGATTAATTTAGTAAACCGCTAAAAATAGAAAAAATTGCCCAAAAGAAAAAAAACCGGGGTGCTGCCCTGAACACTGCGTGTAACCAGAGGGGGGTATACCTACCCCCCCTTGGGACCCCCATATGAAAGCACCCAGTGCACACGACACACATACATATACTAGAGGGATCATCAGATGCAGTTGTCAAATCTGACGTGCTCACACACACACATGAAAAGAATATAACACATACCCAATAGAATTGATAGGGTCATTGGGAGTATGGAGGGATTGTACTTATCACAAAATGATATAATGGAAGGGAAACATTCATTAATATTGTTTAATAAATTAATAAAACAATCAAACTTTGTATACAACTAGCTCCCAAAATATCAATCATCAATTAATTTCCATATCGTTTCTTTCATTTACTCACAGGATTTTCCCTTTTTTTTTAAAATGAGTAACAACCAAACAGGGAGTGAAATATTTAATTAGGATAATGAGGGGAGTGTATTTTGTGTAAAATGGTATAATGAAAGGGACTCCCATGGATATTTTTCTATCATATATCAAACAATTCCATTTCCAACATCAAAATTTAAACTTCTTCACTGTTTCAAAATTGAATTTCAACACTCTGTTTCCAAAATTCAAAAAGCAATATTTCACTTTGAGGGTGTTCAATTTCATCTATAATTTGCATTGCACATGAACCATTAAATGATATTTTTCCCAATAAAAATTCAACAGTAATAACATAGTTTGCACACAACAGGGTCGACGAGACACAACACCACAATAATAAAAATAAACACAACCAACACTCGAGGAATGGACAGACTGTGGTTCACGATATCGACACCAATACATTAAAATCACTACAGGGTTCAATGAAGTGTCCACAAAAGGGATACATATGCATAACACAATTCCAAATTAAGACTTCAAATAACAATGTTTCCAAATTTCCCTTTCTTCCTGGTTCGCAAGACTCATTCAACGCATATATAATTCATACACAAAGGTATTCATTTCATAAAAAATGGAACACATAGTAGGTTGTAACGATTAAATAATTGTTTAGAAATACTATCATCACCCCAATATCTCCACAAGACAGTTTGTATTACCAGACAAATGAGTGGGATTAACATTCTATTCATTTTTGTACAACAAATAATCCACTAATCTGATGACAAAAAATGAGCATGAACAATGCCTTTATCAAATTTTGTGTTGGCCACCTCCACAATAATTTCCAATACATGGGTTTCAATACATAACAGTGAAGAGTGATGTGATAAGGGAGACGAGCTAACCAAATTTAGGGTTTATCCAAAAGGAGCACGAGAAGCTTAAAAATTCTACAAAACTTCTCATTTATATTCACAGAGTTGCTACAAGGGCACGTGAACAATGGGCACAAAGACTAATAAATTAAATGGCATGCATAGTGTTCATATAACCCACAAGTAAGGAGCAGTGATACTCATAGGAAAGAAACCAAAGACAAGAAACTAGAGGCAGGGTAGGCCCGAGAGTCCCCAACTGTATTCTTCCCACAAGTAAAGCATGAATACCATATACAATAAGAACATCCACACAACTTTTCAATTCACATGGTTCAAATATAATGCAACAGATACCAACACTTAACCACCAATCCATATACAGAAAAAAAAAACTCCATATATTATAACTTTGGAAATGCACAGACAACGAGCAAACTCAAGAGCCAACTATTGACTTAATTAAAGACCATAGAGAAATATTTATGGATGGATTAGTAATAAATCCATACCTATGTAAAAATTTCCAAGGAGAAAAAACCAGGCTTGTATACCTCTTCCACGATCGAACAAAACAGAGCAACATCAACCAACAAGTTAAAATGCAAAATGACTAGGGTGACAGGCTCAAGGAGGGTTAGAGCGAAGTGCATTTACTACACATCATATCTACATTCATGCATAGCCAGTATGAGAAATATAACATACAACACATAAACCACTAACTCTAAATCAATTATTGCAGGTCGAATACACCACCATTTCCCTAACTATCCAATTTAACAAATGTGCCAACCCTTGTTTAAAAAATCCAATGTGACATATCTCAAATACTTGCTAGGGATACCATGTTCCAACCTTACTTCCAATTAAAATAATGTGTGTACCCTTGTAGCATGAAATCACCAAATCACACATATAAATTAAGTATGGAGTTTAGGTCCTTCCTCAAAATAAATGTAAGATAATAATACTTGTGAGAGTTATATAAAAACAACACCATTCCCTTTTAAATTATATCACCCATAACATCATATTTGATTAACCATTCTGACATAGATTTTAAATGTAAATAAACTGTAGGTCTCATCTCCACCAACTCATAAGCATGTAAACCATAAGTGTTGTTTCTTCGTCATAGTCACAAAAGTTACACAAGGGGTCCCACCTATTAGTGTATTATTAAATATAGTTAAATAATAAGTAATAAGGTGTTTTCAATCATTTTCCATAAGGTACCCTATGTTTCACTTTTGGGCATCAACAAACTGGTGACTCCACTAGGAAATCTATTTCCAACAGATTAAGAACTCAGAATGTCCAGTTTCACAGATTGGGGAACATAGATCAAAGAAATATTGACTAGAATGATTATGCAATAGGGGGGAAAAGATGGTTTAAGGGAAATAATGAGATGTGATTTTGGGAATAACTCATGGAAAGTAGTACGTATGAGAGGGTTTGGTCCTGTATGCATAACATTTGGTCGGTCATAGTAAAAGTGTTTCTTCGTGTTAAGGATAAATATTCTTATATTCTCTTTTGAATATGAGGATGGAGGGAAGAAGGGGATAGCATAAAATAGGGAAGAAAACCAAATCATCTATCTAACTATAGTACTGAAAGAGAAAAGAATTTTCAATGATGTCTAAAAAGAGGACATCATGACAACTATGTAAACATTATTGTTATTGATCAACAATACTTACAGAATGGCATTATTGTGGAAAAACGGATCCAAAACTCATTTTTGATAAACATAAAACATAAGAAAATGAAACAGCGGAAATTGAACAAAGAAAAATAAAACAATGAAACAAAAAACTATATACAACAGTGATTTCCACATGGCATTTATCAATCAAGCTGATTCCACATAATGTTTCAAGTGGGAACTATTTGTACTATAGGAAAAAAATTGCTCTTCCAAATCCTTTAAAAGATAAGAGTTTACTCCTAGGACAAAAGCGATTCTGTAAGGACCTAGCCATAATTTATGAAACTTCGAATGTATTCCTCTGTCAGCATGGGCTGAGTCCCAAAGAAAGACTTTCTCATTTAATTTAAATTTGATAGATTTTGCACTTTTTTAAAAATATTTCTTCACAGTTTGTTGCATTCTCTTTATGTTTTCCAAAGAAAACATTTTTTTTATTCTAAGGATAATAGTGCATTTATCCTTTGAGGGACATTGGAAGAATTTAATTCTTCAATGTATAGCATCAAAAATAGGGAGGAGAGTTCCAAATCAGTAGGTAGAATATCCTCTTGACCATAAACAAGTCGGAAGGGAGCAAAACTTGTGCTTACATTTGTGGTAGTGTGATATTACCAAAGGTCGTAAGTGAGGAGGGTGTGCCATTGACGTGGCTTATCTTCAATGAGACTATTTATGATCATAGCTAAATTTTTGTTAGTAGACTCAGCTTGCCCATTTCCTTGAGGGTAATAACTTGATGAAGTGAAATGTTTTACCCCCGTCTTAGCTATAAATTGAGTCAATTTTGCAGAAATGAAAGTGGGACCATTGTCTATAGCAATCTCTAAAGGAATGCCAAATCTAGAGAAGATATTAATTTCTAGGAAATAAATTACCTTCTCATCCTATGAGTGTCAAAGAGGGACAAATTCAATCCACTTAGTGAAATAATTAGTGGTTGTTAAAATAAAAATCCTCCCTACGGAAGACGGAGGATTAATAGGACCAATAAAGTCTAGGCCCCATGTAGAAAAACTAAAATCAAGGAGCAGATGTTGTAAAGGAATAGAATAAAGACACTCTTTCCCAACACATTTTTGGCACTTGTCACAATATCTTGTGAATTTATAAGAATCTCGAAAAATTGAAGGCTAATAATAACCATTTCTGATGATTTCACAAGCAGTATATTTAGCAGAAAAGTGGAAACCAACGTGCATAATAGAATCTGAAGTTCCACGAGTTTCCTATAACAATTTATGTGCTTCCTCATTACTCATACATCAAAGTAATATACCATCAACAAACCTCCTTAACAAAAATTCTCCTAAAATAATATACCTAGAAGATTCAAGATGGAGCCTTCTCCTTTGATGAGGATCTAATTCATCTGGGAATTTTTGATATTGCAAGTAATACACCAGATTTTTATACTAGGGGTGTTCAACAATAGAAAGGGTTTGACTCTCAATATAAAACAATGTTGAAAGAGGATTATCTTGTTCGTCAATTTCTTCACTTTCTTCAACATGTTGAGCTAAGTGAAGGGCTAAGTATCATCCCTTAATTGTTT
This sequence comes from Picea engelmannii, assembly GCA_009831015.1. Classification (NCBI taxonomy): domain Eukaryota; kingdom Viridiplantae; phylum Streptophyta; class Pinopsida; order Pinales; family Pinaceae; genus Picea; species Picea engelmannii. The sequence goes on along the minus strand of ML777284.1, from coordinate 78,473 downwards.
TCAAATTCATGGTGGTTATAGATTTTGGCAAGCCAAACAGCAAGCTTCCCTAAAAGATAAGTTTGTGAAAGCAGAAACTTGACAGTAGGCAAAGAGAATTTTACCTGCGTGTGTTTGCCTAGGATAAAGTGGAAAACTTTATCTACAATTTTAACAAGAGAAAAGGAATGTTTCTCAATATCAGAGTATTTGAATTTTTCATATGATAAAATTTGGATTATCTAAGATACATGTTTCTCATTATTCTCATCATCACATTGTAAGAGGATAGCAAAAATTGCTTCCTCGATGGCATTAGTTTATATGGTAAAATATTTCTCAAAGTCCAGTTTCGCCAGAACCAGTGTAGAATTGATTTTCTTACTAATCCTTACAAAATAATTTTTGACATCATCTGTCCAAGAAAAGGAGAAACCTTGCTTTAAAATATTATGAATCGTTTTAACTATTAAAGAAAAATTAGAAACAAACCTGCGGACAAAGTCGATAATACCCATAAATTCTTGAACCTCCTTTTTGGAAGTGGGGACAGGAGGGCCTAGGATAGGAGAAATACTTACGGGATCTATGTGTATTCCCGAATCAGAAATGATATGTCCAAGGATATTTACCTTGGTGATTCCAAAAATAGATATAGAAGGATTTAATGAAATGCCAAATTTTTAACATTGCATGAGAACTTTCCTAAGATGACCAAATTGATCCAATCAATTTTTTGAATAGAAAGTCAAATAATCAAGATACACTTAGATAATTTTACCGATCATATCATCAAAATCTATTTGTGGCATCTTCATTAGATATGACAAAAGGCATGTGTTCATAAGAAAATGTGCCCCAACATGTAGTAAAGGTGGTTTTGTATCTATCAGTCCTTTTTACCTTGATTTGGTTATATCCAGAGAAACGATCAAGTAAGGAAATTTGTGACCCTACGACCTATTGCAAAATCATTTCCATATTAGGGAGAGGAAAATGATATTTTACGCTAGATCTATTCAATACTCGAAAATCAATGCATAATCGAATCTAACTAGTTGTTTTCCTAATGTTAACCAAATTTGAAACCCACTCAGAATACTTAATTGGAAATATTATACCATCCTTCAAATTTTTTCCAAATCCTTTATAATAGTATCTTCAAGTGCGGGGTTAATAGGTATTTTTTTTTGCCTCACTAGTTTTATCCCTTCCTTGATAGGAATGGCATGTTGTATGAGAGCAGGATCAAAACCACAAAGATCCTCGTATGACCATGCAAAAACATCTTGAAATTCACATAGTAGTTTCGTTAATATATCATTTTCCTCATCGGAACATTGGGAACCTATTTTAACCATATTTGGAGATTTAGAGGTCCCAAGGTTCAAGGAAATGGTATCACCCACTTTCATTTTTTACTCCTCTTCCATACGTGTTTCTTTTTTTCTCACATCACTCGACGAAAATAAACTCTCAAGAGGAGTCAAGCCTTTTGAAAATGTGTCATCTTCCATAGATATTATTTCCTTAGGCTTAAACAATTCATTTTGTATGAAAGCACAAATGCCTTCATCATTAGGGAAAACCTGCCATGATTCTACATTATCTGGAATGTGAGGACGATATACAGATTGAAAAGTACAATCAATCCTTTGAGGTAGAATTTGTCTAGTAGGGGATGATGCAAAGACAACTAACCTATCATCCATTGAATTAAGTTATCTCTTAACATGAGTGATGTTAAATGATAACAAGTTCAAGATAATCACCCAAAAAAATTGGGTATAGTGTTTCATAAACTTCTTGCTAGGAGAATAGATTTCACGCACAAGATTCACAACAAATTCAGAATCACCAAAAACTGTAAGGTGGCCGCAACCAAGGTTATAATCATTTGCGATGCCTATCAGTAAGACTTCAAACTCAGTGACATTTTTCATGAAAGAAAACTCTAACCTATAAGAAAATTTGTGGATTTTACATATAGGTGAGTACAAGATAATGCCAACTCCATTATCTTCATTTGAGCTTGAGCCATCGAAATGCATGTGCCACATACTGTCTTCTAAATCAATTTTTTCTAAAGTAGTGTCACCCTCATCAACAAATATAGAGTACACCCCTAAGTCTTCCTTGAGATAGTTTACATTCAGTTGAGGAATGTTGTCTATGTATGGTGAAATTATTCCTTCTCTTAGGACTATAATATTCTTTCCATTCTGGGGGGCGGATAAGTGTGTTCCATCAAGCGAAAGATATCCACCTGTTAGGGATTTCCAGTCTTTTCATAGGATAATAGAATAATTATTACCGGCATGTCGATTACTTGGATGCTAAGGGTTGTCCTTATTTCAGGATGTGCACACAGAAATAAAGTTACGTTTTTTATTTCACCTCTTGTTGACTACTACAGACTATTATAGGAGAGCATGCTTCTAGAATTTTCATTAGTACATGATAATCCTATCTATTCCATGATGATTTTTGACATTACGCTTGGGCCCAAACCACCATCAATTAGGAAACAATGGGCTATCTTATCCATAATTTTTACAGAAGTGAAAAATGGAGGGTTTTTTACAGGGTGTCTAAAATTATTTACACCTATATTATTTATAGTGGGATTGTCTTATTTTGTCTCTTCACAAAGATTGGTTATGGTGGAAGCTTTTCCTTCCATAAAATGCCTAAGATTCTTTTGTTGTTCAGGCAAGGAAACCATGTCCAAAAGAGTAGCACCAACCTTGATATTATCCATTTGGTTGAGGATGTTATACTTGGAAGAGGGAAGAGGGGAAGGAACTTATTGACTCTCGATATTTTTCATAGTTTTTACAATAGTTCCTTGTGAATATGAGGTTGGGGTGGAAGAAGTACGAGGAGGACCGTATTTCCCTTTAGGATCATAAGAAGTTTTCCTATTATTTATAATCATAACATCTTCTGGTTCTACCCAATCTAGAAAAACAATAATGGTTTTGAGATTATTTCCAAATATTTTATCTCTAACACTCTTCTTAAATTCACAAGTACTTTCTTCATGATTTTCTTCACAGAAGTTACACCAAATGTAAGACATAATGGCCTTGGGATGAAAAATGTTTTCATTTGTATTCCTAAAAGGCATCATGGAAGAAGAACATGCCCTAGGAGTAAGTGGGGGAACATTCCCCTTTCATTCATAGGCTATCATTTGGTTGTTCATATGTTGTACAAGTTGTAGAAGGGAAGGCATATTCGTTTGTTTGACTGAGTCTCCTTTAGGGAGACCTATTCTTTCAAGTTTCTCTTCGTACTCCAGGAAAGTGTGGAGAGTAGAGATAATATTTTCAATATCCTTTTCTTCGAGCCTATGTCGATAAGGAGAGGGAAGCGCATTATAGTAATGCATGAAAGTGACCTGGTTTTGGGGGAGGATTAGTTCATGGACTTGATTGTACAATTTGGTGAAGCGGAGGTTAAATGACTTAATAGTCTCACCATATTTGTAAGAAATATTGTTATATTCCCTTAATTTTTCAACCGACCTCTTGGATTGTCCATAAGTGGACTTGAACCAATAAACTAACTCTTCCCAAGTGGAAAGAATAATTGGAGGAAGATGAATTAAATCAGTTATTTATTTCCCTTCAAGGGATTTGACAAATAAGCGCATGCATGTATCATTATCGTTAGCCCTGATATTATGAAAATCATTAGAAAATGCCACTAGGTGTTCTTTTGTAGAAAAAATATTATTCCCTGAGAACTTAGAAATAGTCTCCTTGAACTTGGGTAATGGACAAGTAGTAGGTGATAGATTCAAGGGAGAATATACGTGCCATGGGGTCTTCGTATCATCTTCCTCAAACTGAAAAATCTCGTACTTATTTATAAATTTAGCAGGGTTGGTAGCCGATTGTATAGGAACTTGATGACTATATAGACTACCAATTATCGATGAGGTCGAAGGTTGGGATGATGAGTCACCACTAGCACCACCCATAGATGCCATTTTGAAGGTGATGGGTAAGGGAGAAAAGGGTGAGTTGGTAGAATCAGAAAAAGACCTCCTTAGAGTGCTTTCTTGGGTCAACAAAATGGATTTCCTCCTTCCTTTTTCAATGATAGGAGTAGCTTCAGGGGGAAATCCTCTTATTCTTATAGAAATGTGAGGATTTGAGGACATAAAAGCAAATACCAAATACTTAGGAAAAGGGAGGTTATTGTTGATTTCTATGCTATCATTTCCTGGCTTCCCAACTGTTATCACTGAAATTTCGTCCGCACAGGGCGACAAGAACTCTGCATCGTCAACATAGGACTGGAGTCATTCATGGCACAGGATTAAATCCTCAGCATTAAAAAAGGTCAAAAAAATATACAAATGATCAAAAATTCAAAGGCGCTTTACAGAACATGGTCTCGCGCGCGCGCGCGTAACAGCAATGTACAAGGCGCGCCTGCGCGCCCGAGGCGCAGTTGTGGGGCGAAAAACCCGCGCGCCTGCTAAACGACGCATTTATGAAATTGGTCGGCCTCCCAACCACTAATGGATCAGCTCCCAAGTCGATTTGACACAAAATCCGAGCTCAATCCGCGTGGGGGGGATGGTCAAAGACCTAATGGTGCCCTAAAGAGCCCCTTTTCACATTCAAAAGAGGTCACATAATGACTCAATGCTTGTCTATAAAAAGCCATGAATGACCACCATTTTCTCAAGGAATTCTTGGTATTGTTATGCTGTTGAGATTGCTAGAGACTCATTCTTTGGTAATAGACATAATCAACACCATTTCATAGGCTTTCCATCTCTCACTAGAGTGGACA
>ML777284.1:32213-63109 GCA_009831015.1 Picea engelmannii | reverse complement strand
GTTTAAATATGTCATCCATCCTTTTCTGAAACTCAGATGGTGCATTCTTCAATCCAAAAGGCATAACCCTCCACTGATACTGTCCCTGTGGTACCACAAAGGCAGTTTTGTATCTATCCTTTGGAGTAATGCCAATCTGCCAATATCCACTCTTTAGATCAAACTTACTAAAGACATTGCATTTCCCAATTTTAGAGAATAATAATTCTTTTGAGGGCAGAGAAAATCTGAAAGGTAACAAAGATTCATTTAAAGCTCTGTAATTAATGACCATTCTTGGCTTTCCCCTTTTTTGCTCACTATGTTTGTTAACATAGAATGCAGGACATGCCCATGGACTTCTACTCTTTTCGATTAACTTTCTTTCCATTAATTCAGCTATCTCCTTTTGACAGTATTCTAACTCAGTAGGAGACATGTGATTTGCAGAAGCCTTCTGAGGTTTGGGAATATAGTCTTCTTTGTAAGGTAAATCTACAAAGTACTGCTCTCTTGTCCAAAAAGCATCAGGGTAGTCAGAAGTACAATCTGACTCTATCTTATTCTTAATATCCTTTATAATTTCCATTCCATGCTTATTGATATGAGAGACTGTTTTTTGGATTCGAGCCAATTGACTAGCAGATTTTTCATCTTGGATAAATGATTCTTTCACAGCAATCCTGGTTTCATAAATAGTCTTGCTGGGTATTTTTGTAGCTTTTCCATTAAGGTGTAGCTATACAAAATTAGTTCCTACAGTGAAAGGAAGACATTTATTTACAAAGTCTTGGCCTAATAAAATATCTGCCCCTGTATCAAAACTGTACAAGGTAACTGTTACTCTTTCTTCCATAATGTAGATAGGGAAATCTGGAGCTATGTGCTTAATTGTCATCTCAGTTTTATTGACAGCACGAAATGATAATTGTATAGGTTTCCAATATTACTCAGGTATGGCTCCATGTTTAGCACATGAATTCATTGCACTAGTGTCCACTTGTGCATCTAGGGTATACTGCAGATATCCTGATGGTTTTATATTTACAGAAATGACTAGTCTATCTTCTAGGCCTTTGATTATTTTAAGGAAATCAACTCCTGGTTTCTCTAGAAATTGTTCCATATCCTCATATTGTTTTTGTTTGAGGAAGGCTAATTCTTCTTTCTGTAATTTTAGGGATTTCCATAAATCTTTGATAAGAGCTTCTTTTTCTTTTATCTCTTCTTCAAGATGGAAAATAGTATTTTCAAGAGACATTTCGTCTTGAGGAGACTCTTCATGAATTATTACGGCCTTATCTCTTCTTGGTTGAGATTGAGGTTTTTTAGAGTGAGGTTTTGGCTACACAAACTCAGCATCAGTGGGAGTGTAGTGATGAATATTCACCACGTTGGGCTGTTGAATGGTTGTAATACGGGCAGTAAGAGTCTCAATTTGAGATTCATAGTAATCAGAAAGACGGAATTGTCCAGGGGTAAGAGTTGATAACTTCTGGAAATACTGATCGCGCTGAGCAATAAGAGAATTTACATCAACAAAAGAGGAAATCATTTTTATTTCAAGAAAATTAAGACATGCTTCAGAAGGTGGAGAAATGGCTGACTCAAAATCATCATAAGGAAGGGAAAGATCATCATCATCATAGTCCGAAGGAGAAGAGCTCTCATCAGGGAGAGAGAGATATTCACCATCTGAACGGTGAGAGACTAAATCCCAGTCTGCTGGATCATATCCAGTGAGGAATAAATCCATAATATTTGTTTGGGCTTTGGTCTTCGACCATAGAGGAAACTGAGATGCCCAGTGGCCAGGCTTTTTACAAATAAACCATGAAGTGGATTTAGGCCGTGCACGGGGAGATCGTCTCTTAAAGAAAAAATTTCTTCTAGGATGACCAGTCTGATTAGGATTTCTAGGAAATATTTTGGTAGAACGTTGGAATGGGTGATTTTGACTAGAAGAACATGTACATTTCCATTTAGACCATGTTTTAGAATTTTTCTGTTTGAAACAGCCAAAGTTGTGTGTCTCAGGAATGACATCACAAACTGAAGAATCAAAAGGTAAATATTTTTTCATAGACTTGGCAGTCTTTTTTCTCATACATTCATTTTGTAGAGCAGTAATGACTTGCTCTTGCAATCCTGCCAAGGATAATTCAGAAATATCTACTTCAATATTCTCAAGCCTTTCTTGGACAAGGTCAGGTGTTCTACCAGGCAAAGAAGATATGTACTTTCTTAAATAGGAAAAATTCTCTGGGTCTGGAACCTTGTATAATAGGCTTTGCATAGTACAAAAATATTTTGATAACTCCCTTAAATCACATAGCCTTTGATTCATGAAGAGGTCAACATAATGACTTGTATTTATTCTCATATTTGCATAAAATTCAAAGACTACTGCTTTGACCAATTCATCAACAGGTCTATCATGATTAAAGATCCTTAATTTTGTTTTGGGAGTAACTCGTTCCCACCAAATATAGAGATTTCCTTCAAAACCCCAAGTGATTCTTAGAGCAATGTCACTCCAATTAATTTTATCTTTGTAAAGCATTTTCTGGGTTTTAGCCCATGTATGCCATCTTTGAATAGTAGTTTCAATGTCTGTTTTTGACTTACAGTCAAAGTTAGTAACTAGGGCATTCTCTATATTCTTTAGAGACCTTTTAGGTTCTCCATCTATATCCATGGGAGATTTCTTTGATCCACTATACCTTGCATTGCACCATTTTTCCCAGGCCTACTGGTAATTAGTTCCAGAGGCTTCTCCTGAAGGAGTCTTGTGAGCATCAGATGATTTAGGTTGATCACTATCAACTCCTTTTATATGTACAGTAGGATTACTATGGTTAAATGGTATGATATCAAGACAGGCTAACTGTTTGTCAAGGCTTGCTTGTTTGAGAGAATGAATTTCTTTTTCAAGTGCAGAAGCTTGGTCTTTCACCAAATTTAGTTTTTCAATAGCAAGCTGTGAGATTTCAGCTAGTCTAACAAGAGTAGGGTTAGACAAAGTAGTGGCTAACTACTTTAGGGTTAGTTTCTTATTCTCAGTGGAGTCAGAGGGTCCATAGAGAGAGAAAGTGGCATCTTGTGGTCTATCAAGAACCAAAGGAGAAGTAGGTTCTGATTCATCTTGATAAGAAGCTTTCATATTTACAACTGCTTCTTCTATAATCAAATGTTTTTCCATGATAGTATTCAGCTGTGACTTCAAATATTGTTGATTTTGGTCTAGATGATCTATCTCAAAGCGCAATCCATTAAGATGAGATTTAGATTGTACTACATCTTGGGAAATGTCATCTAGATTCTGAGCTAAACAAACTAATTGATAGTTTGTATAATTCTTAAGTCTAATACTATCAGATGGAGGATCAGAGTCAGAATTTATGTATTTAATGAAGTCAAGATCTGATACAAGATCATTTTGGAATTTAGGTACATGATTTCCAGGTCCTAAACTCCTATAGGGTAGCTTAGTCCGTTTCTCTCTTCCACTTCTGGGTAGTGGGGCTTGGAAAGCTTTTATATCAGGGACTGCAATATCTTGACATTCTGGACATTCTGCATGTTGTCCATGATGTTCAACTTTAATCTGATATGTTCTAAAATTCTTTGGGACCAATGGATATGAAGTTTTAGAATTTACATAAGGTTCCTGAGTAGGAAATTTATTTTTACACCAGTAACAATTCTCAGAACCTTTTTGATGTGTTAGTAAATGATCATCTAATTTGGATCTACCAGAAATGGGTCTATATACAGGATTTCTAGTAGAAGGAGTGGGAGGTGTATGTCTTGCAGATTAGATCTGGGTGTACTAGTAGACAAGTTAGACATTTGTCTTTCAAGATTCTATATTCTAGTACTTTGGGATCTTCCTAGTTTTAATACAGGCTGACCTTTAGAATTCATGCCAACAAATAGTTCTTTAGGCATAGCAGGTTGTATTTGATCTGAAATAGGGATATATTCTGCAGACCATTCATCTATTTCTGTTAATTGACAGAAACCAAGAGTTAGAGGAGAAACGTTTCTGGGACCAACCACCACGCTTTCAGCAGTAGCGCGTTTAAACAGTTTGGGATTTAGGGTAGGCATGGTTGTGGAAACAAAACGTAAGCAAATAGAAGAGTGTAATTGAGCGATCTTAGATCCTTCAGCCATGTTAAAGCCGACAAACTGGACATAGGCTTGTAACAAAGAATTTATGTAAGGATCTCGAAGAGAGACTTGATAACGGGGAAGTGCTGAAGACCAAACAGGGCCATTATGGAGAGGGGCTTGAAAACCAGAGATTAAAGCATCCTGAAAGGTATTGTGACGAGAGTCAATAATACAGGTAAGGACATTTGTATCAAGTCCAATACAGACCAAAGGATTTATGACAAACTGGATTAAGCCAATATGGATATACTCATAACCATTTTGTAATCCCCATTCAATATCTTCAGGCTGGATAAGAGGAATCTGATAAACAGACTGACCGAGAGAGATCGACACATTTATAGAACAATATCGAATAAGAGTGGTAGCAAAAAACTGAAAGATAGATATATCATATATGTCAGAAGCAGGAATTTTGGGCATTTGTCAGTTGGGATCTGGTTCATATTCCTGAACTAACAGACGACTATTATACCAATTTTTAGACGAGCGCATTACAACATTACACGAGCGCATTACAACATTACAACTGACCATTACACTTGAGATCAGTGTTTTTCATTTGCTGTCACAAGATCTCGAAGGCGAGTGAAGCAAAGAGGATACGCACTACTCGACTCTAAAGACTCTAGACACTTATGCAGAGCTCTCTTGACCCAATTCTAAATGAATGAAATGAGGCCGGAGGGTTTTATTTATACAATTCCTAGAAGGTAGCCGGTCACCTAATACAGGCAACTTCCAGTAAACTAAGATTCCATAAAAATACCTGACGGGGCAGCTGTGGACTACAGTTGTTATCTCATCCCTTGGAGGCTTGGCCATATGGGGACCCATCATTGCTTTTACGGAAAGACAAAACATGATATGACAAAAAGGAAAGATTCCTACTATTTAAACAGTGGAGTTGCTCGTGAACCCACAGAACCGTCGGGACACCATTGTCATCTCGATAGACATAAATAAGAATCTCTTTATTACAAAATTTATTACAAAGGTGGACATAAGGGTCCATCATGCTTCCATTCGATTATCTAAATTATGTTTAGCAATTGAATCAAAGGAAAACTCACTGTCGTAGTCATGACTACTGGGTGGAGAACTGTGATCACTGGAGAATGGTGGAAGTCCTCCAAAGCATCTGTAAAATGGGGATCCTTGAAGAGATGGAATCAATTCATTTTTGGGAACACAAATATCTCCATAAAAGTCACTCGTAATTTTATATGCAGGAGACAAGTATGGTTCAATATGATCATAATGTAAATCACTCCCAATGAAAGACAAATTGAAAGTAAACCAAGCCTGGTAATGAGCTGCTTCATGGATTTCTGCTTGCAACCATTTCATAAAGGCTTCCTTGCTAGCTTCAAAGAACTCAGCATCACGAGGACAATACGTCCAGAATAATACATACAACCATCCAGACCAGAAATAGAAATAATCTCTGAATGAGAAGCATTCTAGAGTTATCCATATCGATCCATCATACTTAGTCTGCAACATGATTTTGCAATAGTCTTCATAGCTGACGGCTGGTGTATACAAATAGATGTAATGTTGTCCTTGGAAAGGTCCTCCAGTCATGATTCCTCTGAACATATTTCTACTATCTCTAAAATATCTTACATGGTTCTGGAGATGATTATACGACTGTACCCAGAACTTTAATATGTTCATACTATCTATACAAGCTTTAATGCTAGCTACTAAACAATTAAAGAAATAACAATATGTACAATCATTACAAACAAGGATCCACTTGAACCCTTATGGAGCAACATCTCTGCTGCTCAAGGAGGATGAAGCCATTTTAGCAGTTTAACTTGTTCCTTCTTTGGTGAGGCTTCTCTTGTTAACAAATCTACAATACAGTTGTCTTTACCAGGTTTGTATTCAATGTCAAAATCATATCCATCTAGCCAAAGACTCCATCGCAGAACTCTGTTATTTCCCTGTTCAAGAAACCTGTGATTAGATAGCATAGCCTTCATATGTTTTAAATCTGTTCTAACAATAAAATGAACAGGTTTGAGGAATATCCTGAATTTCTTGATACCATTCTTGACAGTAAGGATTTCCTTATGAGATGAAGGATATCTTGACTCAGTTTCTGTAAAACATCCAGAAGTATAAATGCATACTTATTCTAGTCTTGGGCCATTCTTTTGAAGTAGGATAGCAGCCCAAGTATCAATAGAGGCATCAGTCTCTAAGACCATTTTAAGGGATTGGTCTGGAAGATGTAGTCTAGGCAAATTCTGGATCTTCTGTTTTATAATCTGAACTTCTTGAGTCATTTTATAATTCCATGGAATGGTTTTACTTAATATTTTCTATAATATCCGCACATCCTTAGCTTGTTTTTGATAGAACTGGCAGATGTAATTCAAGCATCCAAGGAATCTTTTTAGTTGCTTGGTGTCTAATATTTCATCAGGGAATTATTGTAATCTTTTTAATACATGGTCTTGAAGTTCTACCTCTCCTTGAGAGAGTATAAGACCAAGATATTCTATTTTTCTTTGTGCCCAACACAATTTGGATTTGCTGAGCACTAATCCATGTTTAAACAATAAATCATAAACAACCTGCAAATGCTGTACATGTGACTTCATATCTATAGAGAAAATCAATAAGTCATCAATATATACAAGAACAAATGGCAAGTGTTTAAATATGTCATCCATCCTTTTCTGAAACTCAGATGGTGCATTCTTCAATCCAAAAGGCATAACCCTCCACTGATACTGTCCCTGTGGTACCACAAAGGCAGTTTTGTATCTATCCTTTGGAGTAATGCCAATCTGCCAAAATCCACTCTTTAGATCAAACTTACTAAAGACATTGCATTTCCCAATTTTAGAGAATAATAATTCTTTTGAGGGTAGAAGAAATCTAAGAGGTAACAAAGCTTCATTTAAAGCTCTATAATTAATGACCATTCTTGGCTTTCCCCTTTTTTGCTCACTATGTTTGTTAACATAGAATGCAGGACATGCCCATGGACTTCTACTCTTTTCAATTAACTTTCTTTCCATTAATTCAGCTATCTCCTTTTGACAGTATTCTAACTCAGTAGGAGACATGTGATTTGCAGAAGCCTTTTGAGGTTTGGGAATATAGTCTTCTTTGTAAGGTAAATCTACAAAGTATTGCTCTCTTGTCCAAAAAGAATCGGGGTAGTCAGAAGTACAATCTGACTCTATCTTATTCTTAATATCGTTTATAATTTCCATTCCATGCTTATTGATATGAGAGACTATTTATGAAACCAGGTTTGCTGTGAAAGAATCATTTATCCAAGATGAAAAATCTGCTAGTCAATTGGCTCAATTAACTTAACTAATTAGTTTAGGGGGATATAATTAATAATAATATATTAATAAGGGTCTATTTAATAATTACTAAATAGGTCGGACCCCCTTGTGACTCCCATAGTACTCTTGTAAATCATCAAATATAAAATACAAAATTTATCATTTGGATCATATAACACCCTTGTAGCTCCCATGGATATCATTTAAATCAAATATTTAAATATCAACAAAATTTAAGGACATATCCCAAGAAAACAATATGTCCATTTTATCCACAAAAATATCCAAAATAAAGCTTGTTGTCCAAAACAAGTTGAAAATTATTAAACATTGTCTTCATCACTGAAGATCATAAAAAAAATCATTTAAAATCCATATTTGTTGCTTTGCGAGGCATATCTCCTCTTCTCACTGTTGTCTCCAACTGACTTTTGTTGGGTAGACCTTGGTTGCTTAGACCCTTGGGGATGTATTTAGCTGATCACATTGGAGAAGTCATGTTTTAGGTGGAGACGTGGAGACATAGATTTAGCAAACTTTTTTGATGGAGTGGAGGGAGAGGCTACTACGTTTCCTTTTTCTTTCATAGGTTGTGGGATATTTGTTTTTAATCTTTTGTTGGCATGTGAGGATTGTACTAGAGAAACATCGGGAGAAATTTGAACATTGGGATTAACTGGTGGTGGTAAAGGTAAGGGCATAGTGGGACAACCACGGTGGTGAGAGACAGGCTGGTGGACAATTTCCTATCAGCCACCATTAGTGGGGACTTCGGGATGCATTGACATAAGTGGAGGAACATGAATGCTGGGAAAATTTTGAGGATGTTGAAATGGGGGTCTGTTAGGTCAAAGATGCAATATACCATGGCCAACCAAATTGAAAAACCCATCATTTAAACAACTAATTTAACTCATGTGGATCAACATCAAAGTGAATAGAAAACTGAGGCCTTTTATAGCCTTATTGCCAGTTTCCTTTGCCTCTATTATTTCGTCCATTACTACCCCTGCTGAAAATACTCATCCTATAACAATATTTAACCAGTCATGAAAAGTTCCTAATAACCCATACATGAAACTCTAATTAAATAAATCAATAGTTTGCTCTATTATTTACTACATGATGCATGCAATCCATCCATAAAAAAAAAAACATTTATTAATTGCCACACGAACATGGAATTGATAGGGTCATTGGGAGTATGGAGGGCTTGTACTTAGTGTGAAATGATATAATGGAAGGGAAATATTCATGAATATTGTTCAAGAAATTAATAAAACAATCAAACTGTGTATACAACTAGCTCCCAAAATATCAAACATTAATTAACTTCCACATCATTTTTTTCATTTCCTCGCAGAATTTTCCCTTTAAAAAAATGAGTAACAACATAACAGGGAGTGAAAAATGTAATTGGGATAATTAGGGGAGTGTATTTTGTGTAAAATATTATAATGAATGGGACTCCCATGGATACTATTCTATCATATATCAAACAATTCCATTTCCAACATCAAAATTTAAACTTCTTTATTGTTTCAAAATTAAACTTCAACACTTTGTTTCCAAAATTCCATAACTCATATTTCACTTCCAGGGTGTTCATTTGCATCTAGAATTTTAATTGCACATGAATCATTTCATAATATTTTTCCTAATAAACATTCAACAGTAATAACATAGATTGCGCGCAACACGGCCAAGGAGACACAACACCAAACTAATCAAAATAAACATAACCAACAATCTAGGAATGGCTAGACTGTGGTTCATGATATCAACACTAGTACATTAAAATCACTATAGAGTTCCATGAAGTGGCCACAAAAGGGATCTGTGTGCGTAACACAATTCCAAATTGAGACCTCAAATAACAATGTTTCCAAAATTCCCTTTCTTCTTGGTCAGCAAGGCTTATTCAACGCATATATAATTCATACACAGAGGTATCCCTTTCATACAAAACGGACCACACAATAGGTCATAACCATTAAATAATTATTTTTCAATGTTTCCATCACCCCAATATCTCCATGGGACAGACTATATTACCAGACAAATGAGTGGACTTAACATTCTATTCATTTTTGTACAACAAATAATCCACTAATCCCATGAAAAAAAATGAGCATGAACAGTTCCATTATCAAATTTTGGGTTGGACACCTCCATCATAATTTCCAATACATAGGTTCCAATACATAACAGTGAAGAGTAATGTGATAAGGGGGATGAGCTGACCAAATTTAGGGTTTAGCCAAAATTAGCACGAGAAGTTTAAAACTTCTACAAAACTTTGCATTTATATTCACAAAGTTGTTACAAGGCCATGTGCACAATGGGAACGAAGACTAATAACTTAAATGACATGCAAAGTTTTCATATAACCCATGGGTAAGGGGAAGTGATACTTTTAGGGAAGAAACCCAAAACAAGACACAAGAGGCAAGGCAGGCCCAAGAGTCCCCAACTGTATTCTTCCCACAAGTAAAGCAATAATACCATATATAGTAAGAACATCCGCACAGCTTTTCAATGCACATGGTCCAAATACAACGCCACATAGACTAACACTTCACCACCAATCCATACACAAGAAAAAACTCCATATATTATAACTTTGGAAATGCACAGACAAGGAGAAAACTCAAGAGCCAACTATTGAATTAATTAAAGAGAAGAGATAAACATTCATGGATGGAGCAGGAACAAATCCATACATGTGTAAAAATTGCCAAGGAGAAACAACCAATCTTGTATACCTATTCCATAGCCTAACAAAACAACACAACAACAACCAACAAGAGGAAATTCAAAATGGATAGGGTGGCTGGATCAAGGAGGGTTAGAGTGACATGCATTTACTGCACATCGTATGTACATTCATCCATAGTCAGTACGAGCAATATAACATACAACACATCAACCACTAACTCCAAATCAATTAATGCAGGTCGAATACACCACCATTTCTTTAAGTCTCCAATTTAACAAATGCATCAACCCTTGTTTAAAAACTCCAGTGTGACATATCTCAAATACTTACTAAGGATACCATTCTCCAACCTTACTTCCAATTCAAACAATGCATGTACCCTTGTAGCATGAAATCACCACATCACACATATAACTTAAGAATGGATTTTAGTTCCTTTGTCAAAATAAATGTAACATAATAATACTTGTGAGTGTTATATAAAAACAACACCATTTCATTTTAAATTATATCCCCCATAACATCATATTTGATTAATCATTCCAACAGAGATTTTAAATGAAAATAAATTGTATGACTCATCTCAGCCAACTCATAATCATGTAAAGCATAAGTGTCATTTCTTCGTCATAGTCACACTTTACACAAAGGGTCCCACCTATTAGTATATTATTAAATATAGTTAAATAATAAGTAATAAGGTGTGTTCAATCACTTGCAAGAAGGTACCCTATGTTTCACTTTTGGGCATCAACACATGGTAGAAACCACTTGATTACCGATCATTGAGGTAAATCGTTAACAAGTGTGAGGGAAATCACCAATGATTTCAATGACTCCCAAGTTACCCTAGTACATTCCAACGAATGTGAATAAATGACTTGAGGTCAAACATTCGTGGAATCATCTGATCAAAGGTCAATGATGTAAACCTACTATCGAAAGCAAGGAGGCATACCATTGGGGAATGTAGGTGCCAAGGTACTAACTTGTTTATAAGTCTAATTCCTAGATGATGTGTTGAAGTCGACATGAAAATAATCGTCCAAGGAGGGCCTTGATGTATCCCCCATCATCAACATGAAATTGACACGGGAAAGTGATGTAATATGGTGAATCAAATGAGTATGGAATAACACAAGAAATGGAAACTGGAACTACTCTAGATGGATGGTTTGAAGTGAAACTTCTGTTGAACATGATGAGGCACGACAACTGATTTGGCATAATTGTCTCGATGAATACCAAGAATGTAATGTGATGTCAATAAGAGAACTCTTCGAATGGACGAAAAAGGATGGTGACACATGGAATTGATATGACTCAGAGACAAGCGCATTACCCAACTATAAGATGAGACACAAACAGATGCCATGTATTGTACAACTGAGAGGGGAGGGTGAATCAGTTGTTACCATGCTTAAACAATCATGCTTATTTTAAACTTTTTACAAGGCACTCAATGACACCCACAATACTGCAAGGGAATAAATAATATCACATTCAGCATCAGTCACACATATGAGATACAAAGAGACAAATATTTCCTGAGGAAACCCATAAAGGGTAAAAACCTCTTCTTCTTTATATGATAAGTAATATTTACAATCTTTACATTATCATACATATGAGCACCAACTCATAATGAGGTTGCAACCTCTGTTTTGCAAGATGCTACTTGCTGAGAGAACCAATTCTCTGATTTCTCTAGCACCAACTCCCTAGTTTCTCTAGAACCAACTAGAAGGAAGCACCATCTTCCTGGTTTCTCTAGCACCAACTAGAAGGAAGCACCAACTCCCCAAGTGTTCCATCACCAACTGGATGGAAGCACCAACTTCCAATCATACAGGAACCAACCTGTAAAACAGAGAACAATAGTTCTCCCTTGCACCACCCTGCCACCTTGGTTTCTCTGGCCACAAACAGATGGAAGCTACAACTCCCTATGTTCAAGCACCCACTTGAACCTATGAGGACAATAGTCCTCCCTAGAACCTCCCTACCACCCTAAAATATAAATCTTTGTTACTAAAACTTATTACAATGATATCAAGTTCTTTTATGGCTTACCAATATCATCATTGTTCTGCTACACTACGTTGCTCTGTCTACATCAATGTCTTCTGCAAACTCCTCTATGCTTTATGTCCTTCTCCCTTTATCCACTGTGTGCCATGTCCATTAAATGCACCATTCCTCTGCTATGCATTTCTTCTGTTGCGCTTTGCATCCTTCTTCACTTGTCAATCCCACTCAACAACAACACCATCTCTCTTCTTTGTTCTACATTCTTATAGTCTGTGTGCTCCTTGTGCATGCAATATTTTCATCCCTCTCCCTGCTCACATCCATCCAATCTCCTCTACATCAGAGAGTTTTCTCCACTTCACTCTTCTAAAATTGTCCAATCTCTTGTGTGCCACATTGTCTCTCTCTGTTCTGCAACTCCTGCTCATTGTGAGTGCTCTACCTGATCATCATGGTAACTATTTAGCTTCTCTGGTAGTTTTACCCATGCATATATCATCACTGGGTGTTATTCTGAGATTCCTTAGCTTCTCTGGTAGTTCAGACTCTTCATATTCTTTGTCATAGACGAGCTCATCCTCTAACAGAGACCATCAGTTGTTTCTAGAAGCTACACTCTAAAATGAAATAGTAGCCCTCTGATCTTATTCAAATTCATCTGCACTGTTGGATTGACTTCATAGACTCTTGCCCTCATTTCACCATTTTTCACTTCAGCATTTCAAAGATTTTGTGATGAGTCGTCTTGAATCTCCATGTCATGAGCTTTGAAATAGATCTTGGCTTCTACAACTCTACTCTCCAGCTCTCGACCATGTGACTACGAGAGGTGACCCAGCGCTTATCCATAAGACACTTTCACGATTTTGCATTTCGGCACTTCGGCGTTCCTGTGGCGAGGAGTTCTTGATGATCCATGTCACGGTATCCAAATATCTGAAATGGATATTGATTGTATTAGCTCCGATCATTTCATCATTTCACATTTCAGCCTTTCATGATTTCGCATGTCATGAATTCATGTTGCGAGGCATCTTGACTCTCCAAGTCGTGGTCCTCGAAACTCCGAAATGGAGCTTGTTGCCTCAAGATTTTCTCTATAGCTCTTCGACGATGTGACCACCATTAGTGACCAAGCGCTTATCCATAAAGCACTTTCACGATTTCACAATTCAACATTTCGGCATCCTTGATGTGAAGATTTCCCCGTGACTTCATCCTTTGGGACTTTGGGGGAGTGATAGAGTTAAAACTCCTGAAGCCAAAACTCCCGGAGTGAGGTCAATATTGCATCACTCGATGATGTGTCATGACCCAAGTGGAGGTCACATTTCACCTCCTGGATCTTTTGGCCCAGATCACTTCGCGATTTCGCATATCGCGATTTTGGCATTCTTGATGTGAATGTTCTTGACACTTCCAAGTCCCGGTCTATGAAACTATGAAATGGAGTCAAATCAGCTTTTTGTCTTTTGTCACTTTGCAACTTCAGGACTCCTGTGATGAGGAGTTTCGACACTTGACTCCTCCATCTCCTGGTATCTGAAACTCGAAAATGGATTTGGATGAATGGTCCAAATCAAACCTCGATCTGATGGCTAAGGTTATTTCGTGATTTCACATATCGCGATTTCAGGACTCCTACCATGAGAGTCCTTGACATCTCTGACTCCCAGTAGCCGAAACTCTGAAATGGAGTCAGACCAACAACACATCGGCATTTCTCATTTCGCCACTTCAGGACTCATGTCGTGACGATCCTTGATATCTCCGACTCCCGGTATCCGAAATCCCGGTAGCCGAAACTCCAAAATGGAGTCAGACCATCACTTTGATCTTGCCTTTAGATCACTGCTATTCTTCCTTGCCTTCCTTTCTATGGAGTCGGACCATCGCTTCAATCTTTCCTTTCGACCGCTATTATTCTCCCTTGCCTGCGTTCATTGTTGTTGTTCTTTCCATCAATGACAAGCACGCTATTCTTGTAAACATGCCAACAATATCCCCCTTTGGCATTGATGGCAACCCTGAACGACTGTGTTAATCTGTTTGGACCTCCAACTATAGCATTTGGTCCAGACCACTCCTATTCTCCCCCTTTGACATCAATGTCAAAGAAAACACACTCCCCCTGAGATGTTGTAGTATGTTTAGGAGGTATCAAATATTCAATCAATACAAACTCCCCCTAATAGGATGGACTCTCTTAGAAGTGAGATGGGATGACACCCAGCTTCTGTCGAAGATATTCAAATGGTGTCTTGGCTAGGGGTTTAGTAAAGATGTCTGCAATTTGTTCTGTGGTTGGAATTTAATGGACCTAAACAATCTTATTGGTGACTTGCTCTGTCAAAAAATGGTATTTTATGGGAATATTCTTGGTCTTGGAGTGGAATACAGGATTCTTGGACACACTGATGGAACTAGTGTTATCACAATGGATTGGGATCGGTGCAGCGTATTTTACCTCCAAGTCTGCAAGTGTCTGAATCATCCATAATATCTGAGTGCAGCAGGTAACATCAACAATGTACTCTGCCTTTGTAGTTGATAAAGAAATGGAACCTTGCTTTTTACTCAACCATGCTACTAGAGAATCTCCTAAGAAGAACGCACCTGCACTGGTGCTTTTCCTTTCATCAATGTAGTTAGCCCAATCAGCATATGAGTAGGTTGATAGTTGAAAATTCTGATTCTTAGGATACCATAGGCCATAGTTCATTGTTTCTTTCAAATATCTGAATATCCTTTTGACAGCTAGCAAATGACTCTGTTTAGGTGCAGACTGATATCTTCCTACCATTCCAACAACATGCATTATGTTTGGGCGAGATGTTGTGATGTACAATAGGTTACCGATCATTGATCTATATGAACTTTGATCAACATCAGGTGAGTCATCATCCTTACCTAATTTGCATCCAGTAACCATAGGTGTGACCACAAGTTTAGAGTCATCCATTTGGAATCTTTTCAACATTTCTCTTAGATATTTTTCTTGAGAAATGAGCATCCCTTTATACCTCTGAGTAATTTGCAGACCAAGAAAGAATGACAGTTCACCTATCATAGACATTTCAAACTCAGACTCCATGGTAGAAGAAAACCATTGTACCAATGAATCCTTATTACATCCGAAGATGATGTCATCTACATAGACCAATACAATGAGAAGATCATTATCCTATGTTTTGATATATAGATTGTTGTCAACTATTCCTCTCTTGAACCCTTTGTCTTTGAGATACATATTTAGTCTATGATACCAGGCTCGAGGGGCTTGTTTTAAACCATATAAATATTTCTTCACCTTGCATACTAAGTTAGGGTTATCAGATAGTTTAAAACCCTTTGGTTGTTCCATATAGACTTCTTCACTTAAATCTCTATTTAGAAAAGCTGACTTGACATCCATTTGATAGACTTTAACCTTTTGTGACAAGCATAGGCAAGAAACATTCTGATAGCTTCTAATCTTGCTACGGGCGCAAATGTTTCATCAAAATCTAGTCTTTCTATATGAGCATACCCTTTACAGACCAATCTTGCTTTGTTCTTGACAACTTGTCCCTGCTCATTCAACTTATTCTTAAAGATCCATTTAGAGCCAATGACATTTTTACCTTCAGGTCTATGAACCATCTCTCACGTATTGTTTTTCTCAATCTGATCAAGTTCATCATTCATTGCTTTAACCCAATGGTCATCTTTGTTGGCTTCACTAAAATTCTTGGTTTCCAGCATGGATATGAAAGATATATTTGATTGTTCGATGTTTTTTATTAGCTTTCTCTTGGTTTGTACACCTTTGTCTTTTTCACCAATTATTTGACTTGCAGGATGATTCTTTTGAATGATTCTAGAGGAGGAACTTGAAATTGTCTACTGATTTGAGTCTATCTGAGTATCTATGTCTTCATCTGATTCAGATTCTTCATTTTTTGATTCTTGGACATATTCATCTTCAACTTTAGTTGTGTCTTTTGTAGAAGACTCATTACTGTACACCTCTCTCGTTGGGATTCCTTCATCAAATTTTACGTCAATACATTCAACCATTTTATCCAGCCTCTTATTATAGCATATGTATCCTTTACTATTTGTAGCATACCCCAAGAAGATACCTTCATCATCCCTATCATCATATTTCCCAAGGTTCTCATCATTATTCTTTATGTAACATTTACTCCCAAAGACCTTGAAGTGTTTAATTGAAGTAGGTCTCCCATACCACAGTTCATAAGGTGTCTTATCACTTTGTGGTATGAGGTGGGCTTCGTTAAGAACATGGACTATTGTGTGTATTGCTTCTACCCAGTTGGTTTGACCAATGTTCTTCTCATTTATCATTGATCTGGCCATTTCCTACACTGTTCTGTTTTGCCTCTCAACTACTCCATTTTGTTGTGGAGTTCTTGGGATTGTGTATTCTCTCTTGATCCCATGCTTATCACAGAATTCCTTGAAGTCACTTGACATAAACTCTCCTCCTCAGTCTGATCTTACTTCTTTTAACCTCTTTCCTGTTTGAGTCTCAGTTAAAGCCTTAAATATTTTAAACTTCTCAAATGCTTCAACTTTTTCCTTGAGAAAGGAAACCCACATAAGTCTAGAGTAATCATCAATAATCAACATGAAGTAGTTTTCTTTCCCTGTGCCTTCCTATCTTGATGGTCCACATAAATCCATATGAACTAGTTGGAGTGGTTTCTCTATTGACGTAAAGCTCTTGGCCTTCAACTGTGTCCCGGTTAGCTTTCCTACCTGGTAGGGTTTACACATTGAATCTTCGGGCTTTGATATTCTCGGAAGATCTTTTACTGCCTCAAGATTTTTGAGTTTGATTAAGTGGTCAAAGTTTAGATGTCCAAGTCTCCTATTCCATAACCAACTTTCATCATGTTTTCTTAGATGACACTCTTCTCTATTTTCCTTCAGCACATATACATTATTTTCTATCCTTATGCCTTTGGCCACCACTTGTCCTATGTTTATAGACTTTATCTCGTAGTCCTTGGACGTGAACACCACTTCACATCCTCTGTCACACATTTGAATTACACTGAGCATATTATGTTTCAACGCATCTACACATAGAACATCTTGGGCTTTTCCTTTTTCATTACTTAAGCTCACCATCCCTTTACCCTTTATTTTGCCTAGAGCATCATTTCCAAAAGTTACATTTCCTGATTTGCCTTCACTTAGAGATAGAAACTTACCTTTGTCTCACATCATATGTTTGGATCATCCACTATCTATATACCCAGGGTTCATTTTTCTTTGAGCTGACAGTACTAATCCACACTTGTCACTTTCTTTCTTTTTCCAAACTTTGACATTTTCAGTAGGGGAATTCAAATCTGGTTCATTGTTCCTTAATCGATAGTCAACAGATTTATGTCCATAGTTATGATAGATGTAGCATTCAATCGCATTGTTCAATAAGTCAAAATTATTGTTGCAGCCTTGTCTATTCATTGCCTGTTTATTATTTCTTGACCTCTTTAGTTGCATGTATCTAGACTTGATTTGGCAATTTGCAATCTGTGATGGTTTGTTACTTGGTTGTATCATTCTTTGTTGTGGAAAATATTTATTCCTTTGAAATCTTAATTGTTCAAGTCTAAGTCTTAAGGAACAGTTTACATCTTTGTGAACAAAGTTAGAACAGTAGAAACAATATCCATAGAAAAAATCTTTGTACCTGGAAAATGGTTGTCTTCTTTGAGAAAATCGATTTCTTCCATGCTGATGACATATTTCAGTAGTGAGCGCATTATTTATTTGTTCTACAAATTCAGTCCTGGCACCTTTTTCTTTACTTGTCCTGGGCGGCTGGTTGTCTTCCTTTGTTTCTGCAGGTTTGTTGTTGTCATTGTTTGTAGAATTGACAAACTTGATGGGTTCTTCATTTCTTGGTTTACCACTACTTGATCCCTCTTCATAAACCAAATGATTTTTTATCTTTGGATTCCTTTGTTGATTCAGAATGGTGGCTAATATTTCTGATGCTTTGATACTTGACAGATTCTGATTATACAGGGCTTGAAAGTTCTCCATCTCTTTCCTATTTTTCACTACTTCTTGTTCTAAGACTTCACATCTTGCCTTCTTTTCTGATAAATATCATTTCAGAATGTCTTCGATCTTCTTTGCCTCTTCTAGTTCCACTTTTAGTAGGACAAGGTCTTCATCAAGTTCTTTACTGTCTTTCTCGAACTGTATCAACAATTGTCTTTGCTTTTTGTTCTTAATTCTGAGTCTGTAAATCTCTTCCAGTGCACTAATCATTTCTCCTTCCATATCAACCACAACTTCTTCTTCATTATCCTCACTTCCTGTTCTTTTATTGTCATAATCCTCTCTGGCCATAGGTATGAATTCATTTAGTTTATCTTCAATAGACGAGTCATTGTCTTCATCATCTGAAGGATCATCATCATTGTTTACGCAAAGACTTTTCTTCTTAAAGTTATTCTCTTTAAAAAAAATATATGTGTTTGTTCTTCTCCTCATCATCACATGTCTGACCCTTTATTTTGTGAGGACATTTATTTGGAAAATGACCTATCCTACCACAGTTGAAACATTTGAAAGACAACTTACCTTTGTATTTTCCTGATCCCTTCTTCAGTCTCACAAATTTTGCTTCAATTTCATTAGGATCAGAATCCTCATTCTTGTCTTCCTTGAATGATGCTTCTCTAGAGGTGGGTTTATCTTTAGCTATTCTCATTTCATATGCAGTCAATGTTCCTAGAAGTTGATCAAACTCCAAGGTTTTTAGATCATTAAGTTATTCTATAGCAGAGACCTTCGGATTGAACCTATCTGGGAGAGATCTCAAGATTTTCTGAGCTAATGCAGGTTTCTCAATTTTTTCACCAAGTGCTTTCATTTCATTTACCATTTCATCAACTCTCAGAAAGGATTTTCCAACAGTTTCATCTTCTTTCATATTCATCTATTCAAACTAAACTCTGTAGGTTTGAAGCTTGGTGTCCTTTACCTTCTCATTACCTTCATAACTTCTAATGAGTTTGTCCCACATTTCTTTGGCAGTTTCTAGGTCCATAACTTTTACAAATTATGCTTCTACAAGCCCACTCAAGATATCATTCATATCCTTAGCGTTGAAGCTAAATTCTAGCTTGTCATCCTTATTAGCTAGTACAACTGGCTTTACATAACTAGTATCTACCACATCCCAGACATCTGCACCTAAAGCCATTATGTAGGTTCCCATTCTAACTTTCCAGAAGGAAAAGTTTGTTCCATTGAACAGAGGGGCCTTATTGGTTGAATTTTTTTCATGGCTTGAAATGTTTAAGCTCTAGGATCTACCCTTAGATGAAAGGGGCTGGCTCTGATACCAATTGTTGTACAACTGAGGGGGGGGGTTAATTAGTTGTTACTGTGCTTAAACAATCGTGCTTATTTTAAACTCTTTACAAGGCACTCAATGACACCCACAATACTATAGGGGAATAAATAATATCACATTCAGCATCAGTCACACATATGAGATACACAGAGACAAATATTTCCTGAGGAAACCCATAAAGGGTAAAAACCTCTTCTTCTTTATATGATAAGTAATCTTTACAATCTTTACATTATCATACATATGAGAACCAACTCATAATGAGGCTGCAAGCTCTCTTTTGCAAGCTACTACTTGCTGAGAGCACCAACTCTCTCGTTTCTCTAGCACCAACTAGAAGGAAGCACCAACTCCCTAGTTTCTATAACACCAACTAGAAGGAAGCACCAACTCCCTGGTTTTTCTAGCACCAACTACCCAAGTGTTCCAACACCAACTGGATGGAAGCACCAACTTCCAATCATATAGGCACCAACTTGTAAAACATAGAACAACAGTTCTCCCTTGCACCACCCTGCCACCCTGGTTTCTTTGGCTGCAACCAGATGGAATCTACAACTCCCTATGTTCAAGCAACCACTTGAACCTTTGAGGACAACAGTCCTCCCTAGCACCTCCCTACCACCCTGAAATATAAATCTTTGTTACTAAAACTTATTATAGTGATATCAATTTCTTCTATGGCTTACCAATCTCATCATTGTTCTGCTACACTATGTTGCTATGTCTACATCAGTGTCTTCTGCACACTCTACACTTTATGTCCTTCTCCCTTTATCCACTATGTGCCATGTCCATTAAATGCACCATTCCTCTACTGTGCATTTCTTCTGTCACGCTCTGCATCCTTCTTCACTTGTCAATCCCACTCAACAACAACACCATCTCTCTTCTTTGTTTTGCATTATTATAGTCTCTGTGCTCCTTGTGCATGCAATATTTTCCATCCCTCTCCCTGATCACACCCGTCCAATATCCTCTACATTGGAGAGTTTTCTCCACTTCACTCTTCCGCAGCTATCCAATATCTCGTGCGCCACATTGTCTCTCTCTGTTGTGCAACTCTTGCTCATTGTGAGTGCTCTGCCTGATCATCATGGTAACTCTTAATCTTCTCTGGCGGTTTTACCCACGCATCTATTATCACTGGGTGTTATTATGATATTCCTCATCTTCTCTGGCAATTGAGACTCTTCATCTTCTCTTTCATAGACGAGCTCATCCCCTAGCAGAGACCATCAGTTGTTTCTAGCAGTTACACTCTGAAATGCAATAGTATCCCTCCGATCTTATTCAAATTCATCTGCACCATTGGATTGACTTCATATACTCTTGTGATCATTTCTTCATTTCGCACTTCGTCATTTCGGAGATTCTGTGATGAGTCATCTCGAATCTCCATGTCATGATCTCTGAAAAAGAGCTCGGCTTCTACAACTCTGCTCTCTAGCTCTCGACCATGTCACTACGAGAGGTGACCGAGTGTTTATCCATAAGGCGCTTTCACGATTTTGCATTTCGTCACTTCAACATTCCTATGGCGAGGAGTTCTTGATGCTCCATGTCCCGGTATCTGAAGCTCCAAAATGGAGCTTGGTTGTACTAGCTCCAATCATTTTGTCATTTCGCATTTTGGCCTTTCGTGATTTTGCATGTCACGAATTCCTGTTGTGAGGCATCTCGACTCTCCAAGATGTGTTCCCCGAAAATCTGAAATGGAGCTTGCCGCCTCAAGATTTTCTCTACATCTCCTCGACTATGTGACCACCATCGGTGACCGAGTGCTTATCCATAAAGTGATTTCACAATTTCGCAATTCGGCATTTCGACATCCTTGATGTGAAGATTTCCCCGTGACTTTATCCTTCGGGACTTTGGGGGAGTGATGGAGTTAAAACTCTCGAAGCCAAAACTCCAGGAGTGAGGTCAATCTTGCATCACTCGATGACATGTCGTGACCCGAGTGGTGGCCATGTGTCACCTCCTAGATCTGTTGGCCCAGATCACTTCACAATTTCGCATATCACGATTTCAACATTCTTGATGTGAATGTTCTCGACACTTCCAAGTCCTAGTCTGCAAAACTTTGAAATGGAGTCAGATCAACTTTTAATCTTTTCACACTTCGCAACTTCGGGACTCTTGTGATGAGGAGTTTCGACACTTTACTCCTCCATCTCCCGGTATCTGAAACTCCAAAATGGAGTCGGATCAATGGTCCAGATCAAACCTCGATCTGACGGCTAAGGTTATTTCACAATTTCGCATATCATGATTTTGGGACTCCTTCTGTGAGAGTCCTTGACATATCTGACTCCCGTTATTTGAAATCTCGGTAGTCTAAACTCCTAAATGGAGTCATACCAACACCACATTGGTGTTTCACATTTCTCCACTTCAGGACTCATGTCGTGAGGGTCCTTGATATCTTTGACTCTCGGTATCTGAAATCCCGGTAGCCGAAACTTCGAAATGGAGTCGGACCAACGCTTCAATCCTGCCTTTTGATCACCGCTATTCTTCCTTGCTTGCCTCTTTTCTAATCTTCCTTGCCTGCCTACCTGTGGAGTCGGACCACCACTTCGAGCTTGCCTTTCGATCGCTGCTATTCTTCCTTGCTTGCTTGACTGCTGATCTTCCTTGCTTGCCTTCGTTGTTGCTATTCTTGCCATCAATGACAAGCATGCTCTTCTCATAAACATGCCAACACCATGTTCAAGGGTGAAAATATCTTCCATAAAGGATTCCAAAAACCTTGACCCACTTCCTTCAATTTTTCGCCCATCCAGATAGACGAGTACCTCTTTTTAATTTAACAAGATTGAGGAGGGTAACACATGCTCAATATAACTCACCTTCGGTAAGTTTCTCTTCCTTTATTTAATGAACTGGAAGAAAGGTTCATTCCCATATGGGTCCTTCAATGTGTAGTTTAGCGAGTCCATAGAAAGAAAAATAGGTGGTTTTTCATGTTTAGAAAGTCTGAAAAGAAATTAAAGGTGACTCCATGGATGACTTTTTCGTTATTTTAGTCTCCCAAGCCCAAAAAAAGTGTAAACAAATATAGGGGGAACTATTCTAATCATGTTTGATTGGAGTGTTCATTTTTTGTAATTAGTCATGTGAGGATGAAAAAGAAATAAACTATCACTCGAAAGATGCTATTTCAAAACTTTTAATGTGTGTGAAAGGAAGCAATATCACTCAGTAATCTCTTCATGTTTAGAGAGTCTGAAAAGAGCTTAAAGGAGACTCCAGGGGGTTCCTTTTTTATATAATGTTTATGAGTCCAAAAAAGTGATAAAATTATACTTGGTCACATTCTCATGTATTTACGAGCATGAGAAAGAACAAAGACTAAGCTCATAATTGGTTTCATTTTTACACAAGCTTGAAACATAACTAAACAATGTTTGTAATTTCCCAACGTAATTTCCAAAGGTTTTGAGGGATACCCATGGATAGTCGGTACTCTCCCTCCATCTTGAAAATCTAGTAGCTTAGCTCTAGAATCATAATCAAAGGGTGGAGACATGTTCTCCCAAGATTTGTTTCATTCTTAGACGCTTATATTTTCACCAATTTTTGTACCGGATGGAGAAAAAAAGGTCAACTAACAAATGAAGATGAAAGGAAGGTTCAAATACGAGACCTAACAAGATACTTGACTCAACATCTACGAGATCTAGCTAAAGACTCGAATCGATACCTATGAGATCTAGTGAAAATACTCTAATTGATAAGAGATGTGACTTTTTCATTTTTTAATGAGCTTGACACATGATAAGAACTATGCTCGTGGATTTTAGTTCAATGCCCAAATTTATTTTCATTTTTTAACGAGCTTGCTACATAGAGGAAAACTATGCTCATAGCTTATGTTTCATTTTTTAACAATCTTTCCATAGAGAAGAAAAACTATGCTCAAAACCTCTGTTTCATTTTTTAATGAGCTTGCCACAGAGAATCAAAGCTATGCTCAAGACCTATGTTTCATTTTTTAACAATCTTGGCATAGGAAAAAAAAACTATGCTCAAAACCACTCATTGATCATGGATTCCAAGAGGACCAGTTTCTGAAAGGAATACATGTCAAGGGACAATTGTCAACCATGGATTCTAGAATATCTTCACTAGATGGAAGAAAAACACTCTGGAAGGAATACATGTTAACGGTCTTGATAAGGGTAGGGATATTTGGCTCTAATAGCCATATCGAAGAGATGACCATGTCAACTACTGTATCTAAGTCAGGAGAAGGGATATATTCCCTCTCATGCGGGGTTGAACGCATGGGGAAAGTCATGAGATAATTGACCTGCGACGGGGCGGACATCGGTGCTATGTATGGACCATTCCGGGAATTCATATGGTTGACCATCAGATGAGGGTCAATGAATGAAATTTGGTCGATTGTTACTATGTTTCCATTGTGAGGGAAACATTTCACTCAAAAGAGAGTGGACACAAAATATCTCTTAACATATATATACTCTTGCCCGAGAAGCAGGTTAAATTACAAGGGTTGTGAACTACAATCACATCAATGTAGACCATTTTTCTTCCCAAACTAACTAGAAACTAAGGAAGTATCCCTAAAGGTTGACTAACTCTTCTATCAAAGGAAAATTGATTCTGAGCCATGGGTGCTACGGGGAACCAAAATATTTCCAAGCATTCTTGGATAAGATGCTAACATAAGCACCTTTGTCTATTATAGTTTTAGGAATATTCCTATCACAAACCTGCATGGTGATTTGGAAAGGCACGTAAGAAGGAAGACAATTTTCTATCAAATGATTCCAATTAATAGAATCATATGATCGCTTGAAGAAGGTGCCATCACAACATGAGGAGTGTCCCTTTTTCTAGGTGAACTGGTATTAATGAGATAGACCTGAGTGACATCCTCACTCTTTGAATGAGGAGTGGGATACCTATGATGGAACCAAATCGATGACTTTGGTTACACTCTTCAAGGGAGGAGTGGGATTGATCGAAGACAGAACTAGATCAACCACTTTGGCACTCTTTAGATGAAGAGTGGGGATGATCGATGATGGAACTGGATCATTCAATTGGGTTCACTTTTCAGATGAAGAGTTGGGTTAATCGATGAAGGAACTGGATCAACTACTCGGGTTAGTGGTTCAACCGAGGATTAAACCATATTGACCACCTGATCAACCAGACAGAACAAGGATGGAACCAGATTGACCAGTCCATCGAGTAAAGACGACTTGGGAGAGATCTTATGATATCCAGTTGAAATTTGAATATTTTCCAAAATATAATAAGCCTTGTCCATATGAGGGAAAAGGTGAGAGTAATGATCACCTTCACATAACATACAAGGATATTTGACAGTTCTATTCTTATTAATAACCTTAATGTCACTAGTTGACAAGGTGTCACTAGCATGTTCAGAAGGAGTTGATGATGTAGAATACCACATTTCTAAAAACTTTGGGAGACCAGGGAAATCCCTCATAAAGTGGTCACCCCTACAAAGCTTGCAAGGGAATTTGGGTTTAGGATTCTTCATTTTAGACTTATCGACTTTATCAACACTCCTAATAGAATTAATAGTAGTTTGTATCTCAGATACAACATGACTTGATGTAGTTGGAGGCTTGATCTCTTCCTGATTCTTCTTCTTCTACTTCTTCTTCCCCTTCTATTTCTTCTTCTTCTTATCAACCTAGATACTTTGTTTATAGCTTTCACTAGGAGAAGAAGGAGAAAGGGAAGGATACATGAAGGGTGAAGAAGAAGAAAGTTTGACATGAGGTTGATTTGTGGGTGGTGTTCTTAAATACAAAGCATTGGGTGCATTCGAAGCACTGGGAAAAGCGAGATCACCGAAGTGGGGAACAAACAAACTAGTAACTCGATGGTGAGTCCCGGAAGACTCAGTGTAGAAATGCATGGAGGACCAATGTTTCCAAAAGAAGTAAAGGAGAAAGGTTCCTTGGGAAAATGGGTTCATTCGTTGTTACTCCCAGGAATTGATTCCATTAACACTAACTCAACCTAAGGTCCACTAAGGAAAACAAATAACACACACTACAAATATAAGAAGCAACCAATCAAACAAATCTTCCCATAATGAAACCACTATTTGGTGATGAAATCCAACATTGCGAGATCAATATAGGAAGGGGTTGGGATAGAGTGGGTGGATCAATTACGTTGGCAAACTGCTTAATGGACTTACACCTTGGTGCAAGTTCCCACATGGTTTTACCCTCCAAGGATCCCAAGTGAGATTGACCAATGTCTTACCCAGGTACGATGAAGAATCTCATTCACTGTCACCTTGTGTATCAACTCTACATAGATAGGCCACTAAGGTTACCAACTCGCAGTCGGCCTCTGGGAGGGTACAGTCGAAAGTCAGGAAGGAACATATACACATGATAACATGTCTAAAATTCTTCAAGAGAACTGAATACAAGTGGAACATACTAATAAACTCAAATGGATTCAGGATTCATGAAGCTTCAAGACCAAATGAAACCAATCGTTTCTCAGGAAGAACCCCCAATATACGATCTTTTCGCTATGTGGTTTAAGCTTCGGAGGGGAAATATCTGCTTCTCTCCGACACGCGACCCAATTTTTAACCCTTGTGTGAGAGGGGGATCTCGACTATGCTTATACGAATAATTGGATTTACCACTCCCTAGCACAAGATTCTATGTTTGTTTGATGGATTTAGAAATTTATCCTCACAACCTATTCCAAATTCCTACATTTTAAGATAATGTAGGTTCGCAACCAAATAATATAAAAGTTTCTGATCAATTTTATAAGCGCTTCATTTCAGGGTTGTTGTTTACTCAAGGGTGTGAAAGTGAAACTTATGATGTTTTGGACTTGACTCCAAAATAATGAAGAACAATGAGATGAAAAACATTTTCTTCAATGAATCCTACATACAGGATGGAGAAGAGGTTTAACTTTCTTCAACAAAAACACCTAATTCCCAAATGAAATTTTCTAAATGCAATCTACTACACTACCCAAAAGAAAGAACGCAATTATATTCTTTATTTGATTTTAAAACAAAGAAAATGAAAATCTTTTAATGCTTCATTACTTTCAATCAAAATGAAATATTCTGATGCATATACAAAATACACGAAGCAAAAAATATTTCAAACAAATAATACACTCAAAGGATAATGAGAACTGAAATAAATGAGTATGATAACTCATTCGATCAAGAACTCAAAGATGCAAAAGAGAAAGAAGATAAACACTCACGAAAATCCTCAAACGAACAGAAACAAGAAACATAAATCAACCTAGGTTGTCATAAGAGTCTTAAGAATCCAAAAAAGTGAGATGTTTCAAATGAAGACAAGAAGGCTCAATTCCAAGAAACCTTTGCAAACCTTAGTTGATGAACAATCCTAAACAATTAATAAATCTAAAATATTTACGAGACGAAGATCAAATAAACTCAAAAGGAAAAAAGAACCAGGGGATTATGTTAACCCAAGGGGACCAAAACTAAGAGAAAGTTTGCAAACTCAAAGGATAAACATAAATGAGTGATAAATTCAAAACTCTTAGAAAAACAAAGTCAAGAGTACTCAAAGGTCTCTGAGAAAAAATCCCCTTAGGATCATACTGAGAAAAAGTCAGCAGAAAGGGGAATAAAAACCTATAAAAGGAGATCAATGCTCTTGTTTCCAAAGGGACAGAGTGATAAAACACTCTAGTATACACTACAAGAGAGTGTTGATCCTTAATTAGGGCTTTGGTGTACACAGTAGAGGAGTGATACCCTTCCCAAAAAATCAGAAATAAGGCTTAAAACTCAGAAATTTTTTCCAAAGATTCTGTGAAATCTTCAATGAAGAAGTTCCAAGGAAAGACAAGTCAATGTCCTTCCCCAGAGGAGTCACCAATTTCGGTTACAGAAATATTAACCTATAGACAGGTGCAGTTTCTCTTAGATTACAAACCCCTAATACAAAGTCAAAAAAACACAAGTCGACACTAACATCCCTTTGAATTTAGTTTAACTAATCAGAAACAGAGAGAGGGAGAAAAAGTGTGATGCACCTAGTTTGGAAGTTTTTCCTTGCTGATTCCAATCCGAGCTTGATATCCAAACTCATTAGCGTATCTTGATACCTACAATGCAATAGACAACAAAGAGAAACAAAGAAATCCTACTCTATACAATTAGATCAAACAAATTCATCTACAAAGATTGGAGGAACAATAGACAAGCACATGCAAGAATACACAAACTTGAAGGAAATAGGCCAAGTATATTAAAATGAGAACCCAAAGAGAATACTTAAAAACATGGATGATGATGCAACACTCCTCCAAGATCTCCTCGTCGATACCCTTGCATGAAACCCAAGATCATAAGTTTGATATTTATGTCTGTCTCCAAAATCAAAGGTTTGATACCTGTAATCTTCCTCTCTTTTCACCTTTCTACATGGAAATCCCTCATTATATAGGATTTGGAGGCTTAACCACCATGGATAATATCCCACTAAGATGGGATCTCCACGATTTTTAGGGAGAAAATATCTCTCAAGGATTTTAGGGGGAAAATATCTCTCGAGGATTTTTGAGGAAATGTCTCTCAAGATCCACCAAATTAGGATTTTGGTTTGAGAAAATATCTCAACCATCCTTGGAACCTAGTGCTAAACAACTTTTGTTACAAAATAATTACCCTAAAATTTTTCTAAGGTACTTAGTGGTACCTAGTTCTAAATTGAGGCATGCATGTCCCAAGGTACTTAGTGGTACCTAGTGCTAAACAATTTCTATTATGAAATAATTCCCCTGCGGACAGGTGAATCTTCCCTTGGAGTACATACCCCTAATACCAATATAAAAAAACACAAGTGGAAACTAACATCCCTTTGAATTTATTTTAACTAATTAGAAAGAGAGAGAAGGCGGAAATGTGTGATGCATGAAGATTAGATCAAACAGATTCATCTACAAAGATTGAAGGAACGATAAACAACCACATGCAAGAATACAAAAGCTTGAACGAAATAGGCCAAGTATATTAAAATGAGAACTCAAAGAGAATACTTAAAAACATGGATGATGATGCAACACTCCTTCAATCTCTCCTTGTCCATACCCTTGCATGAAACCCAAGATCATAATTTTGATATCTATGTATGTCTCCATAATCAAAGGTTTTATACCTCTAATATTCCTCTCTTTTCACCTTTCTCCATGGAAATCCCTCATTATATAGGATTTGGAGGCTTAACCACCATGGATAATATCACTCACTATATCCACTAAGATGGGATCTCCAAGATTTTTAGGGAGAAAATATCTCTGAAGGATTTTAGGGAGAAAATATCTCTCAAGGATTTTGAGGAAATATCTCTCAAGATCCACCAAATTAGGATTTTGGTTTGAGAAAATATATCAACCATCCATGATATTATCAACCTCTCCTTGAGATTAGGAAACTAAATGTGAGGTGGATTCTCACACTAAATTAATTTCTTTTTTATGAATATTAATAAATAATTCATATGCACATAGTATTTTTACCTTCATATAATATATTTATCCTCCACATTGACTAGGGATTGTGACAAATGTTCTTTCATGGTGTCAAGGTGTATGCAACACTTAGCAAGGTGTATATGCAAATTTTACGACACTTGCGACACTTAGGGTGAGGTACTTAAGTGCAGAATTTGTATGCGTAACACTCCTCCCTGAGACCCATACCTAGTACTAAACAATGTTAGTGGTACCTATATATCTCATTAGAGAAAACTAGTTCCCTAGATAGGTCATTCATGATGGTTCAAGGTGTCATTATTAACCCTAGAAGACTATATTATTCCTTTAGGGCCTAAAATACAGGTTTTTCCCATAACCATATCCAGGGTCCAAAGAATCATACTCAATGTTCAAAAAGACATAATGCTAATTGTCCCTATATGGAGACCAAGGATACCTTAAAAATGTCATTTATGGTGGTTAAAAAATTTATTGATGTCCCTACATGATTATAAGCTTCCTTTAGGAGCCAATCCTTTGGTTTCCTCTCTTGATCATGTCTAGGAACCCAAGACATATACCTATTGCTAAAAATATCCTAACAATTCTCATATCCCCACTTGAAGGCCAAACATCCCCTTGAGAGGTTGTATATGGTTTTTGGAGGTTTCATTCACTACCCCTATGCCCTATAAACTACTTAATACCTCAATATGCTGGGTGTGGTGATTTAAGGCATTATGTTTGGCCATATATGCCTATAAATTTTATACTTCATATAAGGCTTTGGTTTCTCATCTCAACCATATCATGGCCTTGAGACCCATATCTAATGATCAAAACCTTGTGAGAGCACTAAAAGCCTTTCTCAGAGGACAAGGATATGATCCAATGGTAATATGTGGGGCTTTGAGTCATTTTTTAAGCCCTAGACAAAGCCCAATGTTAAGCATGAAACCCCATGTAAGCCCCTAGATAGTGAGTTATATTTCTATTGTTATATTATTGTTTTTGGATAGACCTTTTAATTCCAATTATACCATTTGCATCCTATATATACTAAGGAGACCTAGTATTAGAATCGTGTCATCTGATTCTTATACATTTTTTCGATTGTAAAAGAAGGTTTCTCGCTCAATGAGGCTTATATTTCATTCTTATATCAATTTATCGAGGCGTGGAACTTCTTATCATTATATTTTAAGGCTATTTTGTTATTTTCTACCTAAAATTTGGTATTAGAGACTACGGTACTAAGTTGTTTCTCCTTCAATCAAGACATCTTGGATGTTTAACTATACTTTTTTTATGGGAATTTTCAGATAGATAAAGTTTTAGGAGTCTTAGGAGAAATATCAAGGTAGAGGTTGTAAAAAATTTAAGTTTGGGTTCATTATAATTTTAGATATATAAGCTATGGAGGATAGGGTTTGTGACTAATATTGACATCAATTATAAAAGAGTCATATTGGAATTTTAGCTATAATTTTTTTATGGGAACTTTTAGGTAGTTACATTTTCATTAAACTAAGGATACATATCAGGGTACTTGTAGTTAATATTTCAAGTTCTAGTTCATTATTCTTTAAGATATATGCATACTATGGAAGATAGGGTTTGTGACTAATCCTGAAATCCATTTTGAAAGAGTCATCTTGGAATTGTCTCTATAAGTTTTTTTAGGTGAAGTTTCAGAACTCTAAAATTTTCATAATAATGAGGAAACATAACTAATTATGTGTGGAAATTGTTTTAGATCATT
>ML777284.1:0-11237 GCA_009831015.1 Picea engelmannii | reverse complement strand
GATCCCCGCTTATTTTTATAAAAGTGGGTTACTTCATAAAGAAAATTATTTGTGAAAGTGAGGTAATTTGGAGGGGTATCAACACATGGACCAACTTCTACTTGCCACATGTCTCTTTGGTTCCTATTTATATTTTTTTTAAGAGCATAACTTTCACATCCGAAGTCTGTTTTCAGTGTCGTTTTTCTTAAAACCACCTATTTTTTTGAGATCTTTCCATCTAGATCATCAAATTTAGTTTTTAAATACATATTATCTACATATTTAATATGGATTATTCTAGTAACGTTTTTCTTACCAGCACCAACTACTTCCAATGGAAATCTCATATGGATGATTTATTAAGAAGTAAAGGCTTGTACAGGATTACCTTGGGAAAGGGAAAATAACTCACAAATGATAAAAATAAATTCAAATGAGATAATAGGAATGATTGTAATGTCCATCTCTCCTCATTTAAGGTTCCACCTTCAAGAAATTGATGACCTTGATGAAGCTTGGGAAAATCTTGAATTTGTGTTAACACAATATTATTCGAGCACATCAGTTAGAAAATCAGATATTGAGTTTAAATCCAAATGATTTTTCTTGCATTGAAGACTATCTATATAAGTTTAAAATACTTAGAATTATATGTGAAGAATGTAACATAAAGCTGGAGGAAGAGCGTTCCGTCTATATTATTCTTTATAAGCTAGGTAGTGCATATTTTGTGTTTGTATCTACCATTTTTTCCATGAGAGAGGCTCTAAGGAAATCTTATCAAAAAACCACTCTTGATTCCTTTTGTGATGCTTTTATCAGAGAGAAATATAAGCTTGTACAACTTGGAGTGATCAACATTGCAGGTAACTCCAAAAAAATCCTTAGTAGCCCAGCAGAAAGATAAACCAAATAATCCCAAGAAGCAACATCCTCACCACAACAACATGAAAAACAAGGGTCCCAAACCCACTCATACAACTTTATCTCCTAATGGCGACAAAGGAAAAGAATATAAATATAAGAAGACTGATAGACATTGCAACTTTTGTGGGAAAGATGGTCATCACGAGTCCAAATGTTTCAAGAACATGGTCCCTTTAAAAGAAGAGATGAAGAATCACAACCACAATATTGATTCCACTTCTTCTTCTTCTTCTTCTTATTCTTCTTCTCATGAACATCCACTTTCTTCTTTTGGTTTCTCCTTCAGTGTAAATTCTACTTCTTCTTCTGATGAGTGGCTTATTGACTATGGAGCATCTTATCTGATGCAGGGGCGCCACCCAGGGCACGTCCACTCACAGGACCTTTTTGATTCCTCGTCCCGAAGAACTCAAAGGTTCCTTATTTCCCTATCGGGAAATGTTTCACCCACAACAAATCTCCTAAAAGACCTCCCTTAACGATCGAAAGAACAACGCTGGCCTTTTCCTTTGTTATCGGGGTTCCCACTATCGGAAAATTAACACTTAAAATATCCAAGCACTATGGATCCCCGATTCCCGATATGTTCCTTTATTGCTTTAGCCCCACCTGGCTAATCCTTCAATCCATGCGACCACTCTCTATAAGACCACAACTATAACTCCCATCGGGGTTTCGAGTATTCCAATGTCGAAATACCCGTGCCCTCAAGACCTGTGATTTCTCAATTCCTGACACACCTATTTCACACTAGCCCTCCTGGCTACAGGCCTTGGTCATATGACCATTAACCCGTGACCATGATCTTATCCCCGTCGGGGCTACGGGGTTTCCAATGTTGCAAAACACTTACCCATGGGATCCCCGATTCCTCGAACACCGATTCTTCGTCAGGCTGACAACTGGCTTCCACTACAATGCCTTCCTCCTCGTTGAGATTTTGCGGTTTGCGAAACCAAAGTGCATAAACACTTTGTCACCAGGATCCCCGATATCCCGATGGCTCCGACCACCGATGGATGACTCCTTGTCAAGACTTCCCCGATGACGCCGATTTCTTCCACACGTCCCACAAACAGACGATCCTGATCTTCCCGGGGTTTCGAGACTTGTGATGTCTCGACTCTCTTGTCCTCAGGAACCCTGATACACTGATTCCTGACTCTCTTGGAATTCCTGACACACGTCCAAACTGATGGACGGTTCGGATCAACCCTCGGGTTTCGATACTCTACCAAACCATAAACCTTCACTTACCTGAACCTCGATGACCACATTCCCGATCTGGATGGCCACACGACACATGTCCTCGTTGGGACCCTACGGTTATGATCCTTTCACCTTTTCGGGGTTCTCCTGGTCACAGACTCCTATCTTATGAAACTCTGAAATGCTGATGAACTCGCAATCCCCTACCACCTGTCCCAACAGATGGACGACTCTGATTTTTTTGGGATTTCTCCTGTGGAAACTCCCGATCTGCTGCTCTTGTGAGTCCCGACTTCATCAGATCTTTTGACACAGGTCCCAAATGATGGACGACCCACATCTTCCTGGGTTTTCAGGGTTTCAGATGTCGAAAATCATTCAACCACGGGACTACCGATCCTTCGAATCCCGATGGTAACTCTCGTGCAGCTCCTGTCAGATCAGACGGCTAACAGGTAACTGATCAACGATCCAACGACTCACAACCCTTGGAGCTTGAACTCCGAACACGGCCGTAACCTCCTTGCTTCCTTGGTAGATCCAACGGCTGACGGGATTTCACAAGCCCTCTCCACAAGATCCCGACCATTGATTTCCTCCCTTTGCCAATTCCTTGAGAATAATCAAGTATTCCTCTGTGAAATTTTTCCACTTGCGGTGCAACTGTGCAACGCCTGTTTTAAACACCCCACGGCATGAACTTTCAGTGCTTCTCTTCGACAAGCTTAAAAGCTTTATCTCTCCTAAGCTTCCACAGTTCTGATTCTCCACAAAGACTCTTTCATGCACTCCTTGCGGAAAATCCTCGAACACTTCTAAGTGTTGAGCTCCTTTGACTCCATGCACACCTGTAGCAGCATTCCTTAAATACTTTGCTCAGTTTCATGACTGAGATTCTTCTTAGCCTGTACACTCCTTGCATGGCTCCTATAACCCAATTTCACTTCTGAGTGAATGAGAACAAGAGTTAAACTATCTGAGCCTTCTATCAACGCACTCCTTGTAGTAATCCTTGCTCAGATAGAGAAACAATTGAAACTCATTCCACTTCCTCTCAGACTTCAATATCAACACATGAAATCCTATACACAGTATAACAACAAATGCATAACAGGAAGTAAATGATCATAAGCATAGCATTCAACACACATACACAGAGAATAACACAAAAGCCATGAGTCTGAATCAATTTCTTCTATTAATTCAAGATCTGTACATGGGTGTTCTTCTACGGTTCTCTGCTTTTCTACTATGCTCCGGATTATGTTACAATGCATAATGAGGGTGTCTATATCTGTTTTCCCTCTTTTCTTCTAAAACTGTCTAATCTAGTAATAAAATCCTATCTACCTGCATTAATTACTATAAATGCCTCCGTCTACTTCAGACGAGAGCGTATGGCTCGAGGTCTGATTACATTATACCAAGGCACCTTCATTAATGATCTCATTTATATTTGGCGCATCAACTTCAAGGGAAAATTCAAAAATTTGTGTTGGACACCTTTTAGCTGTCTACTCGCATTCCACGCTGGCTCACTTGTCTTGGGAGATGCTTCTGCATCATACTCCCTCACTTGAAAATTTTCATGGGCTCCTGTCCATGAGCTCCTGCACAGTCTGACCATCCTTCAAAATCTCTGCTTTAGTCTCCCAGCTGGCATCTTCAACTGGATGACCCTTCCACTTGACCAAATATTCAAAATATTCTTTCCTTCTGGTTTTCTTACTCACTCGCTTATCCAGTATCTGCTCCATCTGTGGCTTCTCTACAACTGGCATTTTCCTTTGCCACTAAAACTCTATTTCTTCATCATTTGTTCCTGTTCCCTCAGCTTTGTATGGATACAAATCTGAGACATTGAATATCGGATATATTCTGATCCCATCCGGTAATTCAATCTCATAAGCATTCTGTCCCATTTTCTTCAAGACCATGCATGGTCCGATTTTCTTCATTTTCAATTTATTATACGTTCCTCTCGGGAACCTTTCTTTCCTCAAGTGTGTCAGGACTAATTCACCAACCTCGAGCTGAAGGTGTCTTCGATGTTGATACACTTTGTGCTTATATTCTTGGCTTGATTTCAACAACCACTCCTTCACCTGGCTGTGAAGTTCTTTCATTGTCTCAGCAAATTCCTCTGCACTAGTGTTGCTAGTAGCAGTCTGTTTTGAATCCCTTAGTTCAGAAACTCCCCTCGGTTGCATCCCATATACAACCCGAAATGGACTTCTACCTGTGCTCTTGTTCACTGGGTCGTTGTACGCAAACTCTGCCTGTGGTAATATACTGTCCCATTGGCTATGGTGTTCCCATCACCAAGCTTCTCAAAAAGTCTCCCAGACTTCTGTTTACCACTTCTGTTTGCCCATTCGTCTGAGGATGATAGGTAGAAATAAACATTAAGTTAGTCCCCATCTTCTTCCAGAGTGTCCTCCAGAAATGTCCAATGAATTTCGTGTCTCTGTCTGAAACTATACTCCTTGGTAAGCCGTGAAGTCGAATGACTTCCTTGAAAAATAGATTCACGATGTGCGTCGCGTCACTGGTTTTCTGACATGGGATAAAATGTGCCATTTTTGAAAATCTATCTACTATTACAAAGATTGAATCAAATCCTCTTTGTGTCCTTGGCAATCCCAATATGAAATCCATGCTAATTTCATCCCACGGCTTCTCAGGTATGGGCAATGGTTGATAAAAACCCGCACTCTACTTCCTTCCCTTTGAATGCTGGCAAATTCTGCATCTATCTACAAACCTCTTGACCTCTGATCGCATCCTTGTCCAAAAGTATGACTCGCTCAGCTTCGCGAATGTCTTGTCATGACGAAAGTGTCCGACCAATCCTTTGCTGTGTTTCTCCTTTAACAGATTCTCCCTCATGGAGAAATTCGGTATACACAATTGATTGCCTTTGAACAACAATCCTTCTTAAATCATATAGTCCATCCACGTGCTTCTATCTCTGAGAACTGGATTCTCAGCTGCTTCTTACGCTTCCCTGAAATCCTGATCATCTGTGTACATGTCCCTGAGTTCATCAAAACCCAACGTCTTAACTCAAAACTCCTGCAACATCAAACACTTCCTACTCAAAGCATCAACAACTTTGTTAGCAGTACCAGAAATATGTTTTATCACAAAAGTGAAATTTTTCATGTATTCAACCCATTTAACATGCCTCTGATTCAACTTTTCCTATCGAGTCACAAATTGTAATGCATGGTTATCACTATATAAAACAAATTCCTTTGGAATCAAATAGTGCCTCCATTTTTTCAATGCCTGTATGGTGGAATAAAATTCCTTATCATACATGGAGTACTTTTCTTTTGGCTCATTCAGCTTTTCACTGAAATATGCAATCGTTCTTTCCTCCTGACTTAAGAACGCTCCTATGGAAAACCCACTTGCATCACATTTTACTTGAAATGTCTTTTGAAAATATGGCAACACCAAAATTGGTTGTTCCGTAATCTTCCATTTCAACAAATTGAAACTCTTCTACGCTTCTTCAGTCCAGTGAAAAGATTTATGTCTTTTCTTGACAGTGTCCATCATTGCTGCTCTAATTCCACTGAAATTCCTAATGAATTTTCGGTAGAAACTAGCCAATCCATGAAAACTCCTTACCTCAAAAGTATTTATCGGTGATGGCCAATTCTTAATCACTTCCACCTTATCTGGATCCATTCTCAGCTCATTCGAAGATATAAAAAAACCCAGATAAATGAGCTTTGTCTTCATAAACGAGGATTTCTTCATGTTTATCAACAACTTCTCTTGCTGTAACCTCTTCATCACAATGGCTAAATGATTTAAATGTTGATCCTTCATTTTACTGAAGATCAATATATCATCCAGATATACGATGACAAATTTTCAGATGAAATCCTTCAGGACTTCATTCATCAACCTCATGAAGGTACTTGGTGCATTCGTCAAGCCAAACGGCATAAAAATCCATTCATACAAACCTTCGTTTGTCTTGAATGGTGTTTTCCATTCATCACCTTCTCTCATGCGGATCTGGTGATATCCACTCTTCAAATCAATCTTTGAAAAAAAATTTGCTCCACTTAAGCAATCCATCAAATCATCCATTCTTGGCGATGGGAATCTGTACCTGATAGTTATCTTGTTAATCGCCCTTAAATCAATACACATCCTCCAGCCTCCGTCTTTCTTCGGACTGAGTACTGTCGGGACAACACACAGACTCAAGCTTTCCCTGACCAAACCTTTGTCCAACAGATCCTGGACTTGTCTTTTGACTTCTTCATTCTCGTGCGGCTTCAATCTGTACGCTGCTTTGTTTGGTAAACTAGCTCCTGGTATGAGATCAATGTGATGACTCACACTTCTCATCGGTGGCAACGAACGGGGTAATTCGTCCACTACTATATCAACGAAATCTTCCAGCAGTCCTTGAACTTGTTCTGGTAAATCGTCCACTCTTGTGCTAGTCAGGATAATCTTCGGTTTTCTGACCACAAAGAATTGCGGTTCCTCCTTCTTCTTCACCTCCGTAAGAAGTTCCTTCCCACTCATGAGAAGTATTGTTTTGCTTGCTTCCAGATTTACCTTTTTATCCTCAATTGGATGCAACATATGGGTTCTCCCATTCTTCTTTAGGGTATATGTATTCATCTTCCCATCATGAATCACATTTCTATCATATTGCCATGGTCTACCCAGCAATAGATGACAAACATCCATAGGAATGACATCACAGAGTATTTTATCATTATACCCTCCTATTTTGAATTCAACTAGACACTGTTTAGTGTCATTTACCCGATGTCCCTTCTGTAGCCATGAAAATTTGTATGGACTCGGGTGATCAGTCGTGTCCATCTCCAGCTTCTCTACCATCTCGATTGAAACGAGATTATCAGTGCTACCGTTGTCCACAATGACATTGCATACCCTGTCCTTGGTCTTGCAAGAAGTTCTAAAAAGACTGTTTCTCTGCGCTGAATTCTCCATCTCCTTCTCTGGTGTCAAAAGGAATTTCCGCATCATCAACGATCTTCCTCCTTCAGCGTATTCTGCCTCAACATATCACCTCTGTGCCTCGACGATGTGAGCCTCTCTAGTTTCTTTCTTTTTCTCTGGACACTCGAAAGACCTGTGCCCATTCTTTCCACATGTGAAGCATGTGATTACTCCACCTCTTCCTCTTCCTCTACCTTTGGTATGAGGAAACCTATTATTATCAACATATCCTCCTCTCTGCTCAGTATGCTGTTCTCTTTGCTCAGCATGTTTCCCTCACTGTGAACTTCCACCTCTTTCATTTCTAGTCTGAGGATTTTTCCAGTCGTCCATGGGCTTTTGGTATTTATCTTGGGCAACCGATTTGCCTTTGGGATGACTTCTGCCTCGCCCTGGCTAAACTTGTTTATGTCTCAACTTCTCTTCCACTTTCAAAGCCATTTGATAACCATCCTCCACCATTCGGATGGTTTCCATGCACATTTCATCCTGAATCTCATATTTCAGGCCATTCATATACCTGGCAACTTTCTCATCATCACTCTCCTGATGACCTGCCCTGATATTCAACCTGTAAAATTCCTCAGTATATTCCTTCACTGTCATCAGCTTCTGTCTCAGGTTCTGCATCCTCCTTAACAAAGAAATTTGATAGTCCCTGGGGATGAATTTTGCCTTCATCTTTGCAATCATCCTATCCCAGCTCTTAATTTTCTGCTTGCCTTGGCAATGCCTATCCGCTTGTAGTTCATCCCACCACAAGGCTACATGTCCTTTTAATCT
Organism: Picea engelmannii; assembly: GCA_009831015.1. Lineage (NCBI taxonomy): Eukaryota > Viridiplantae > Streptophyta > Pinopsida > Pinales > Pinaceae > Picea > Picea engelmannii. The sequence continues at coordinate 3,332 of ML777284.1, read as the reverse complement.
CGTGACGACATGCCTGACCTTCTTGTCCTCTTCGATATCTTCATATTCAAAGTAAGTGTCTAGAGCTCTAATCCAATCTAGAAGCTCCTCTACATCCATATTTCGTTCATAAACTGGAACGTCCATTTCCACCTTTGCACCCATTCTTGCAACAACTTTAAGTAAGCGTTCAGTTGCCGCATCTTCCACTGGTATTTCTTCTTCTCCATGTCCAACATCATCTTCATTTTCATATTCACTGATATCCCCTACATCAACTTTGCGCCTTTGTGATGTCTCCATGTCCTGCATTCTGGCACGAAGATTACGCATTTCTCTCTCCATGTCAGGATTCTGTACTTTCTTACCTCTATCTCTGGACAATTCCCTTTCCTCCTCTGGACGAGGTGATCATCTATCCCTTCTCCTTGGTGGCATGGTAAAATTCTCCTTCTCTGCTACAGAAAGAAAATAAAATCTTCTTGCTCTGATACCACTTGATGCAGGCGCGCCACCCAGGGCACGCCCGCTCACAGGAACTTTCTCCTTCCTTAGCCCGAAGAACTCAAAGGTTCCTTATTTCCCTATCGGGAAATGTTCCACCCACAACAACTCTCCTAAAAGACCTCCCTTAATGATCGAAAAATCAGCGCTGGCCTTTTCCTTTGTTATTGGGGTTCCCACTATCGGGAAATGAACACTTAAAATATCCAAGCACTTTGGATCCTTGATTCCCGATATGTTCCTTTATTTCTTTAGCTGCACTTGGCTAAGACTTCAGTCCACGTAACCACTCTCTATAAGACCGCAACTATAACTCCCATCGGGGTTTCGAGTATTCCAATGTCGAAATACCCATGCCCTCAAGACCCGCGATTTCTTGATTCCCGACGCGCCTATTTCACACTAGCCCTCCTAGCTATAGGCCTTGGTCATATGACCATTAACATGTGACCACGATCTTATCCCCGTTTGGGCTACGGGGTTTCCAATGCTGCAAAACACTTACCCATGGAATCCCCAATTCCTCGAACACCAATTCTCCATCAGGCTGACAACTGGCTTCCACTACAGCGCCTTCCTTCTTGTCGAGATTTCGTGGTTCACGAAACCAAAGTGCATAAACACTTTGTCACCGGGATCCCCGATATCCCGATGTCTCCAACCACCAATGGATGACTCCTTGTCGGGACTTCCCCGATGACGTCGATTTCTTCCACGCGTCCCACAAACGGACGATCCCGATCTTCCCGGGGTTTCGAGACTTGTGATGTCTCAACTCTCTTGTCCTTAGGAACCCCGATACACCGATTCCTGACTCTCTCAGGATTCCTAACACACGTCCGAACTGATGGATGGTTCAGATCAACCCTTGGGTTTCGCTACTCTACCAAACCATAAACCTTTGCTTACCTGAACCCCGATGAACACATTCCCAATCTGGATGGCCACACGACACGTGTCCTCCTTGGGACCCTACGACTATGATCCTTTCGCCGTTTCGGGGTTCTCTTAGTCACGGACTCCTATCTTCTGAAACTCCAAAATGTCGATGAAGTCTCGATCCCCTGCCACCTGTCCCAACAGATGGACGGCTTTGATTTTTTCGGGATTTCTCCTGTGGAAATTCCCGATGTGCTGCTCTCGTGAGTCCCAACTTCGTCAGATCTTTGGACACACATCCAAAATGATGGACAACCCAGATCTTCCCGATTTTTCGGGGTTTCATATGTCGAAAATCATTCAACCATGGGACTACCGATCCTTCGAATCCCGATGGTAACTCTCGTGCAACTCCTGTTAGATTAGATGGTTGACGAGAAACTAATCGACAATCCAACGACTCACAACCCTTAGAGCTTGAACTCCGAACGTGGTCGTAACCTCCCTGCTTCTTTGGCAGATCCAACGACTGACGGGATTTCACAAGCCCTCTCCACAAGATCCTGACCGTTGATTTCCTCCCTTTGCCAATTCCATGAGAATAATCAAGTATTCCTCCATGAAATCCTCGAACACTTCTAAGTGTTGATCTCCTTTGACTCCGTGCACACCTGCAGGAGCAGTCCTTAAATACTTCGCTCAGTTTCATGACTGAGACTCTCCTTAGCCTGCACACTCCTTACATGGCTCCTATAACCCAATTTCACTTCTGATTGAATGAGAAAAAGAGTTAAACTATCTGAGCCTTCTGTCAATGCACTCCTTGCGGACGACTTCAACTGCACTCCTTGCAGGAATCCTTGATCAAATAGAGAAACAATTGAAACTCATTCCACTTCCTCTCAGACTTCAATACCAACAAATGAACTCCTATACATAGTATAACAACAAATGCATAATAGGAAGTAAATGATCATAAGCATAGCATTCAACACACATACACGGAGAATAACACAAAATCGATGAGTCTGAATCAATTTCTTCTATTAATTCAAGATATGTACATGGGTGTTCTTCTACAGTTCTTTGCTTCTCTACTATGCTCTGAATTATGTTACAATTTACAATGAGGGTGTCTATATCCGTTTTCCCTCTTTTCTTCTAAAACTGTCTAATCTAGTAATAAAATCCTATCTACCTGCATTAATTACTATAAATGCCTCCATCTACTTCAAACAAGAGCGTATGGCTCGAGGTCTGATTACATTATACCGAGGCACTTTCATTAATGATCTCATTTATATTTGGCGCATCAACTTCAAGGGAAAATTCAAAAATTTGTGTTGGAAACCTTTCAGCTGTCTACTCGCATTCCGCGCTAGCTCGCTTGTCACGGGAGATGCTCCTACATCATTATCATATGGCTAAGGAGTAAAAAAAATAATTTACTCTAAATGAATGTAACACCAAGAAAATATTTTTTGGTGATGATATATCTCTTAGTGTTGTAGGATATGTAATATTTCAGGTAGATAATGGTCATTTCAATGATGTATTATGTGTTCCAAGTCTTTCCTATAACCTTCGATCATTATATCAAATCACTCATTCAAGTGAAGGTAAAACCGTAGAGTTTTCATCTCACCGAGTTGTAATCAAGGATCTCAAAGATCCTTAGCATGTTTTTGCAACTACAATTGTTGATGATATTACCATGTTGTACAACTTTGACAACTATGGGTCATCATCTTTTCCATTAATTTTTGTTTCTCATAGCAATGACTTGAGAAAACTTTGTCATGAGCGGTTTGGTCATCTAAACTATCGTTCATTGTAGAAACTATGTAATCAATATATGGTGATTGGTCTTCCTCTTGTTTCATGCAAAGATGGTGTTTTTGTCGGTTGTGTTCTTGGAAAACATTATTGGGAAAATTTTGACAACGTGCTTCTCCATGCCTCGGGCCCTT
>ML777283.1:1065291-1098393 GCA_009831015.1 Picea engelmannii | reverse complement strand
TATAAGAATATGGATATGGAACATATATATTCATTCATCGGTTCATTTTGTAGAAGATATGGCATTCTAAACACTATTAAATATCATATCCACTTTTTAGAGTGTTAGAAAGATTGCCCATTAATAATGGAATTATGCAAATTTAGAATTAGCAAGAATATTTATAACACGCTAAAAAGCGAAGATGCATCTCCATTATCAAACATCATATCCACTAAGTGAGCATATTCATTCAAGTGATGTTAAATTATTGAGTGATTTCAAATCAACCTATAGTTTCATAAAAAACTTAGATCCTTAGATTAGATCTAGAGTAAAGAAAACATCAATGATCCATACTTACCATATACATGTAGAAACCTTCACAAATCTTACTAATTCATCAAATGTCAACCATATAATGTTTGGTAATATTTTTGTAAAAAAATTTAAATTTATAATGATTTTATATAATTTCTAGAAAATTTTGGTGATTTTTAAGTAAAATAATTGTATTCTATAGAATTTTGGCGAATTGTTTATGAAAAAATCGATATTAGTGAATCATTTTTGAAAAAAATGAAAAATTACTTAGATGATGAAATTTAGCCCCTAAATTTTTCCTTGATTTGGAGTGTTGTAATTTGTCATGAAGAGGACAAAGAGAGATATATGAAGGTTGCATGTGTATGTTATTAAAAATGCCAAATATAAGTAAAGAACCTCCATAATTGTCTCTTCATCCTCCTCTTGGTGAGGTCAACATTCATCCATACTTAAACAACAAACCTAAATGTTGTTTGACATTGGTCAAATTTCATAGTCGCCAAGAGGAGGATACTTGTTTGACAAAACATGGTATTCCCACATAGGACAAACACCTTCAGTAACCACTCACACAACCTGATCAAAGATCAATACACCGATGTTTTTACGTGGTTAAAACCCTCAAAGAGAGAAACAATCCATGGCCCCAACCAATGTGGCCACTTGAGGGAATATATTAATGCAAAAGAAAAACATATTACAAGAGAATTTCTCACAATTGATTATCAACAAATGACCCTCCATGCTATTTAAATAGAGACGATGGACCAATCAGGTGTTAATCTACAAATCATTGTAGTTGTTAAGATCAAGGAGAATATGAGCCGTCGAATCACTCTATGTCTAGAACATATCATGATTGTCATATTACATAACTACAAATGCATACTGATGCATACTAAAGAAACACACTAAGAAACACACTTTTACCTAAAGACGCATTAGACCAAGTTGAACTTAATTAACTCCTAAGTGTCTAAATATCCAAACGACCCTCCTTAAGAACAATTTGGGATATGATTGAAGGATTTACAAAGGTGACAAACATAGGAGAATGAAGGAGGCATTAGATCCTATCCGCCCTTAATGAAACTTCCTAAACTCCTAGCATAGATCGAAGTTTGGAAAACTTTGCTTCTATAAAAGCCATTGAAAAACACAAAATGGGTTATTCCCACATAGGACAAACACCTTCTGTAATCACTCAAACAACTTGATCAAAGATCAATAAAACAATGTTTTTACGTGGTTGAAATCCCCGAAGAAGGAAATAGTCTATGACCCTAGCTAACATGGCCACTTGAGGCAATATATTAATGCAAAAAAAAACATTTTGCAAGAGAGTTTCTCACAATCGATCATCAACAAATGACCCTCCATGCTCTTTAAATAGAGATCAAGGACCAATAAGGTGTTAAGCCATGAATCAATGTAGTTGTTAAGATTGAGGATAATATGATTCATTGGACCACTCTATGGCTAAAACATATCATGACTGTCAAATTACATAACTACAAATGCATACTAAAGAAACACACTAAGAAACACATTTCTTCCTTAAAACATATTAGACCAAGTTGAACTTAACTAACTCCTAAGTGTCTAAACATCCTAACATCACTGAGTATTATAACGATTCCTAATGTCTATTATGGTAGCTCCTGCATATATCTCTCTTCATCCTCATATTTGTCCTAAGGATGAACAATCAACTTCCTCTTTGAATTATAAAAAATTAACTAGTTAACTAACTTAACTATCATTCACTAGTTAATTAATTGACCATAATTAGATATAATTACCTATGTTAACCATGTTCAACTACAATTAATTATCATTTCCCATAGTTTACCATCTTCCTCCTTATTTTCACTATCACTATTGGCTATAATTCCCCATTTATTCTATAGAATCTTATCACTAATGGTTATAATTCCCCATTATATAGAATCTGCCTCACTATCACTATTGGATATGGGACAATGAAATAATCCCCCATTTATTCTATAGGATATGGGATAATAAAATTATAATGACAACTTCGAATGTTCCCAATACCACGTGTTCATCCAAAAACAATACAAGAGGTTCTTATTTTCCAAAGGTTGTTTATATTTCATTTCACTATGCAGATCTTTCAATGCGTCGAACATTCCATTGTTCTTCGCCGACCAATCTCATTTCAAATCTATGACAATGTTACTTTTACATCCAAATGTCAATGCATATTTTATTTTAATAATTATATTAAGTGCGTTACCAAGAAATAGATATAAATAAATAATTTTAAAAAGAAAAATCAAAATGCATGGATTAGTAAAATGCTAAAGTGAATAAAGCCCATTGACTTTCTAGAAAATGGGGTAGGTGAAGTGTATCTTCTTCCTTCATAAAGTTTATTGACTTTCTAGAAAATGGGTGTATGAGACTCCCTTGTTTGTGGGACAAGGGATCCTTCTTCGTCCAACGATTTGACTGGTAAAGTCTACGAAGGTATACATACCCTACCCCCTCTGGATTTGAACCTGTGACCTTTTAAGAGAAAACACATGTTCTTAACCATTAGGCCCACTCAAGCTATATAATTATGAAGTTATTAACAATTTTTAAATCCTATATCAATATTGTCACCTATATATATTACATCATATATAATATCATTTTACAACATATTTCAATCATCATATAAAATATGATTTCAATACTGTATTACATCATATATAATATCATTTTACAACATATTTCAATCATCATATAAAATATGATTTCAACACTAAATGGAGGATAACATCAACAATTAAACCATTCCAATATTCAACAAGACAACATAAAGTTGGCATGGGCACTTTCATTTCTCATTAATGAGGATTCTCAACTTTCTCTACAACTATAACATTGGATGTCATATATACTTTATATATACTTATATATATTTATAGGTAAAATTTGTTTCATATTTATAGATATAATTGTATAAGTATGAATATAAATTTTAAGACACATTTTCATGATTGTAGAAACTTTTTTTATAAGAATTGGGAGACATGTTATTAAAAAAAAATGGGCGACCGCAACTCATCAAGGAGTACATCAAAGTTCAAAAATCTCATAGGCATATTAAAACAATTTAGAAGGTCTACTTCCGAACTAGCTAACCAGTATTCAGTTTGAGCTTCACTAACTTTCATTACATTACAAAATTTGTAATTCACTCTTTTCTATAAAAGAGGCCTAATATGCATATATATTTAAAAAACATTACATACCCAACTTCCGAACTAGCTAACCAGTATTCAGTTTGAGCTTCACTAACTTTCATTACATTACAAAATTTGCAATTCACTCTTTTCTATAAAAGAGGCCTAATATGCATATATATTTAAAAAACATTACATACCCAGTGGAGGTGGGTCTGTGTTGGGCGCAAGCCTATTTTGAGAAGAAAGTTTATTATGAGTACAGACCTATTTTTGGAGAAAATATCTATTTTGGGAAAGACCTAATTTTGGAAAGGAAGACCTAATTTTGGAGCACGCGCAACAGGTGGCAGGAAAAGCAACATGCGAGAGGAAAAACAATGTGGCACGCAGGAAGGAAAGCCTAACCATGATAGGGTTAGGGTTTTTGATAAGGATTGTAATGACTATAATCCTGAAAAATAGTAAAAATAAGAACTTAGGAGGTCTAGAAGGGGGGATGCCAGCTGAGGATGTTAAGGATTTTTATGCAGTTGATTGTAATAGGTCTTGTAGAAGAGTCGAATAAGATAGAGTTGAGGGTTAGGTCATAGGATGAGGAGTTTGGTGTGATCTAGTCTGCCTCACAGAGGGTCCTTAACCCATCTCGATTGTATTACTGAAGATTTAATGTGCACACTATAAGATTTTGCAACATATTAAATAAAAGAGCAGAGAAGCCAGAGCTTTGTGGATGTAGCCCCAGGAGGGGGTGAACCATGATAAAAATTGTGTTATGTGTGATGTTTATTGAGTATTTACTTTCTGTTAATGATTAGCTTATGAATGAATGATTGACTATATGTATTAGCATGCATGCATAAGACTAAAGATGAATGAATCCTAGAAATACTTAAATTGAGAACAACCGGATATGCTCTTCCAGTCCATTGTGCTTCCTGCCCAATCATCATGGACATATCCCTGCAATCTCATATCTATACCAGAGGCATATCTCAGGCCATAACCAATTGTGCCTCATAGATATCTCAACACATGCTTCGCTGCTATCCAGTGTGTCTGTCTCGACTGACTCATAAATTGACTGAGTACACTCATTGCATAGCATATATTAGGTTTGGTGTTAACCAGATACAACAATGATCCAATCAGTTGTGTGTAAAGATGTGGATTAATCTCACTTGAATAAGAAGAATCCTCATTCATTTTCTTCAAATTCATCACGATCGGTGTAGGCATGGATCTACAGTATGTCATCCTAAATTTCTTCAATATCTCAACTGTATATTTTCTTTGACTTAGGAAAATCTCATCAGTCCTCTGCCACACTTCTATTCCCAAGAAGTGGTGCATCATACCAAGGTTCTTCATCTCGAATTCAGAATCCAATGCATGCTTGCATTCAACAATAAGGCTTTCTAAACCGGCGAGGAATAAGTCATCAACATATAGGATCAAAATCATACACTAGCCACCAACAATGTGATAGTATAGGTTGGGATCAACAACACTCTTTTTGAAGTCCAATCTCATCAAGTATCCATCAACCTTCTCATACCACGCACGAGGTTCTTGCTTTATTCGGTATAGAGCTTTCTTCAACCCTCATACACGAGACTCCTTCTCATGTGTCACAAATCCATCTCGCTACTCGATGTAAAATTCTTCCTCGATCTCACCATTGAGAAAGGTTGTCCTTACATCCATTTGATGTAGTCTCCAACCCATGGATGCAGCTAGGGAAATAATCGTATGGATGTAAGTGTATGGGGAAACAAGAGAAAATATCTCCTCATAATCTATTCCCTCCACCTGAGAGAATCCTTTATCCATAAATATTGCTTTGTACTTCTCGGCACTTCCATCGACTACATGTTTGATCTTATAGATCCACTTGGAAGTCACTACAAACTTCCCTTCCGTTCTTGGAACAATATCCCACACATCATTCTTCATGATGGACTGATACTCTTCGATCATGGAATCTTGCCAAACCTGCTGACCTATTGCTTCTCCATGACAAGAAGGTTCAATATCAATGATGTGGCTCATAGCTAAAACATAGCTCGAAAATATCTGTGGTCTCTTTCTCTCTCGAAATGTACCACGAGGAGCTTCATGTCCCTCTGCCTTCCGCAGAGTCTATCGAGCCCATGCCGACCTCTTCTGGCCTACTACAATGTCTCTAGGAACATCAAATGGATCAATTGGATCTGTAACTGTCTCCCTCTGAACTACTGAAGGGGGAGAAGGTACTATCTCTTCCTTCTTCTCACTGTCAATATCCATATGAGATTCTTTGGATCTTCGCAAGGCTATCTCTTCCTCAAAAGTGACATCTCTGCTAACCTCGATTTGTCTCTGACCAAGGATGTATATCCGATATGCCTTCGAAGATTCATTGTACCCCACAAATGTACCCTTTCTGTCGAAAGGGTCTAGCTTGGTCCTCTTCTCCTTTGGGTACATGAAAATATACTGGACATCCAAATATCCTGAAGTTTCCAACCTCAGGATTCACTCCGGTGAAATCTTCTTTGGGAGTCATATTATTCAGAATCTTATGAGGACTCCTGTTATAAACGTACACTGTTGTCATGGATGCCTCTGTCCACATAATCACAGGTAGATTTTGATCATGTATCATTGCTTTGGTTTCCTCAACAATAGTTCTGTTCTTTTTCTCTGCAACCCCATTCTGCCGAGGATTATAAGGAACGATGTACTCCCTATTGATCCCTGCCTCAATACATAAATCACTGAAATCCATGGAGGTGTACTCTCCTCCATTATCTGATTTCATCACCTTGATCCTCCTCTCGTCCATGTTCTCAACCTGAGCTTTAAACACTTGAAATATCACAAGGACTCCATCCTCGGTATTCAAGAAGTAAATCCACGTCTTCCGACAGTGATCATAAATGAAGAGCACATAGTACAAATATCCGTTCAAGGAAGCCATGGTCATGGGTCCACAAACATCTGTATGTATCAAGTTCAAGATCCCCTTGGATCTACTGTCACTTCTCAAGAAGGACCCCTTGACATTCTTTCCAAGAGCACAACCACTGAAAACACCATCATGCTCAATATGTATCTCTGGAAGGCCTGCCACCATATTCCCTAGAGAGGGAAGGTATTTATAATGTAAATGAGAAATCCTTCTATGCCATAGGTCTCTCAAGTTGATAGTATCATGTAACAAGGCCTGGACTGGTCAGACAATCAATATGTACAAACTGTTTTCTCGAACACCAATCACCCGGATAGAATCCATGTGTGAGTTTTTTTTCCATGCAATAACTTTTTCTATAGAGAAGGTAACCTTGTAGCCTTTATCCTCTAAGGCAAAAACATAGACAAGGTTCCTTTTCATCCCAGGTACATATAGTACCTCACTCAATTGAAGTGGTATGTCAAAATCTAGTTGGAAGGTAGAAGTTCCAACTCCTTTCACAATATATCTGGAATTATCACCAAGTACAACATGTAGACAAGACTCTTTCTCAACAAGGTCTGTAAGATGTTCTCTATCTAGTCATGTGCCTGGAGGCACCACTGTCAATCAACCAAATATCACTATCTGTAGGAACCGTACCTAAGAGTGTTGATATGAAGAAGAATGCTTCATCTTTTATGTCTCATCTCTCTGATGTGGTTCTGGATCAAGACCGACAATAGACGCATGCTGTCCTTCTTTCTTCTTGGTAGGACAATTTCTCGCAATGTGTCCATACTTTTCACATCTGAAACATTGAATCTTTGAATTGTCTTTTCTATGTTCATGACCTGAAGCTGCTAAAGTTTTCTTGTCTTTGAATGCTTTGCTGAAAATTCTTCTATTACTTTTGCCTCTGTTTGCATGGGCAACAAGAGCTTGATTTTCATCATGATGGGAGTCTTGCACTCCTCTAGCTATAAGTCTAGTTTCCTCTTGAGTGCAGTCTATCCATAGATGATCAAACTCAGGTAAATATTCTCTTCCAATGATACTTTGAAGGAATGGTTCCCAATGTCTTGTAAGAGCATTGAGAGTAATCATGACAAGTTCTTTGTCTGTTATGGTTTCTTCAATGCACCTAGCTAAATCTATGATCTCTGAGATCTTCATGAAGAAAGTGGAAATGGTTTCAACTTTTTTCATCTTGATATTTTAAAGTTGGTGCTTCAATGTAAGAGCTATGTTTTTGTTGTTACTTTCAAACATCTTCTTCAATGCATCATACATTTCATAAGTTGTCTTCAGGGTAGATATGTGAGGTAGTAGATGATCTCTCACTGAATAGATGATTATCTTCCTTTCTTTGACATTGTCTGCCTTCCAATCAATCTTCTCTTCATTGATAGTTGTTGTTGGTAGAGTATTTTCTATCAAAATAAATAGGTCATCCTCTTCTAGAGTGGTTTATATTCTTGATTTCTAGTAGCTGAAGTTGCTTGTTCCATCAAGCCTATCTTCCACCAAAGTTTTGTTTCTCATGGCTTGCAAATTCTTCACAAACCCTAACGGTTAGGGTAGAAAACCTAATGGATAGGATATAAAACCTAGGTTTCGTTGGACTTATGAATGCCAAAAATAATTCTTGGAGAGTAAAAAATAACCTCAACAAGTTTGCAAGAATAGCCCAACAAGTTGCAGAAACCCTAAAATTGAAATTCTGTAGAAATCCTAGAAACCCTAGGGCCCAAAAATCAAAATTTCTCCGATTTGCAACATGAGAGTTGTAGGAGGTGCACTGAGCTAGGACGTAAACATATGTGCAATAATTAGGCCCATTATTCAAGGGGCAAATGAAAAAACTATCAGGATGAAGAGGGTCGTTTTTGCAATTGCAACAAGAAGGTGTCGACTAACTCTTCAATGGCTTGTGCAATGGTTCTTCAGGAACTCTGCTCTGATAACATGTTGATTTTTATTTTATTTTTCAGAGCTTAGCTCAAGCACATGTATTTTATTTCAATTTAGCATGAACTTGAACCATAAACAATGCAACAATACCATAAAAAATAGTTGCAGTAATCAAGATCACAAGAAGAATAATCATGCACAATAACACAAGAGTTTATCCTCGGAAAAGCCTTCTTAATCAAGGGAAAAAACCATCAATCCTTTTCTATAGAGTCAAGAGAAGATCCCGCACACCATAAATCCTAGAGCACACAAGAGGGTGCTCTATGACCTTGAAAATTGTGCATAAGATAAGTGCTCACTTCAGCCGTACACTTAGCTTGAGAGAATATTACAATGAAGTGTGTGAGAGTGATCCAAAATGGGGATTTACTCTCTTATTTATACAATACCTAACACAACAATGGGTGTGTCTATTGGCACAATAGGGACGACTTCTATAACTCAATGATATAATTAATATTTACACAAATATTAATTATCTTTACATTGTGGGGTCGACTTGTACCCTTTACACAATTAGGGTTACATAGTAAAACTTACTCTTAGACAATATAGCAAGGGATCTACACATCCTCTAGTGCTTAACCACTAGGGACACATCCACCTATGCTCAACCATAGGGATGCCACTATCAATAGATCAACTCAACTAAGTCCATAGGAGCACCATTTGGAGAGCTATCTCAAGTCGAATCAACTAAGTCCATATGAGTTTGACAGAAGACCATCTCAAGTCGTCTCAACTAAGTCTAGAGGAGAACGACAAGATACCACATGCCATCTCAACTAAGTCTAGAGGAGTATGACACACCCATAACATGGGCTCTCTCACAGATCGTCTCAACTCAGTCTAGAGGAGAATGACCAGGAGAATATCTCTGAAGCTGCAATCAACAACAACCAAGAGGGCCGACAATTTTAGAGGGTTTTGTTGGAACCTGTTGAGATCCAAACCTGGGTCAAAGCAAGAACAATTAATAAGAGAAAGAGAGAATAAACCAACAAATGGTTCCGTTTCCGACTGGAACTGCACAAGATTGAGTGGACACGATCTGTGGAAGAAACACATGGAGGATGAAAGTATAGAAGGGAATGATCAGGCCATGGAATCCAACAAAGGCGGAGATTGAAAGATGGTTGAAAACAAAGGAACTTGATTTTGGACAGAAGGACAAAAAAAAACCTAAGTTAACACTGCGCAAATATCTCGACAAATGCATGTTTAGTGACTTGCATGAGGTATTGTTCTGTGATTTCCCGCATTTGTTGTGGGAGTGGTTATTGATATTAAAGGAAAACCACCCTACAAATTGAATCAGATAGCTAGAGTGGAATCCTATGGAGATCATGCAGTCACAACAAGTTAATAAAAAATTTATGCGCATAGTAGATTTCTGGTTAGACAATATTGTTGCAGGGTTTATCACCAAATTTGTAGTAGATACCGTGAAGTCTTACACCACAGTCGAGCAAGATTTTCTAAAGGGACCCAGAGGTAGGTACATCAGATCGCTGTATACTTCAATCAAGATTTTATTGTATGAAAACTGTGTGATTACCATGTGTTATCACATAAAGTTGTCAAGGTCACAGGATGACCAAGTCTTTTGTTGCATAGGTAACATCCAAGCACAACATTCAAAAGAGGTCCGTTTTGGGTTTGAATTACAAGAAACCAACAGGTTTGATTTTCCACGGTGGAGAACCCATGTGTCGTTCAAATTAGCATCTCTCAGACAGTCAGAGTTTAAAATTTGCACAAGGATTAACAAATCCCAAAGTCTTGAAGCCCAAACTCTGGAAGTGGATCTCGACCGTCCAAAACAAGAGGACACGTGGAGGCAGATATCACACTTTGGGAATTCGACACTTTAGAGGATTGTAAGAGCTATGCACTGAAAAGGCCCGAAGCCCGAACCCTCAAAGTAGTGTTCGACTGAAATGTCGTTGTGGGCCTAACCACTCCATTGGTGTTTTTCAACTCAACACTTGGCGCTCATCCGTGGAGACAAGTGGCACTCATTTCAAGCCATTTTGTTGCGTCATTCGCTCATTTCCACATGACACGTGTCACCCTTCTTTTCATGACACATTAGCATAGTGACGTCAGGCCAACATGTCAACATTGGGAGATCGTCCTCCAGAAGGTGTTATTATTCAACACCAAAAGTAGCGCTATCTCCAAGAACAGTTAGAAGGATCCTAGAGTTGGCGGGCGGTTAAACTTTAGCAGGGGTGCTAAATTGGCAGGGCTGTCCAGATCATGAAAAGCGACTAGATCAACGACTTCAAATCGTTTCGGGGTCGCAACATGCTCGAGCGATAAAAGGCCTTGAGCGGGCCGAAATCCTAACCACGGTTTTGTGGGGATGCTACGTGGCAGGTGAGGGTGCATTTTAGTCCCAAAAAAAGTGTGGGTCCAAACCAATTTCGACGGCCTTGAAATCACGTGCATGTATGATGCCGTATCCAACAACGATAGGTGGTCGCCCGATAGTCGTCCTGTTGCACTCCAATCTCGAGAAGGATTCAATTAATGAGCAAGGACTAGTAGTTGAAACCTCAGCTCAGTCCATAAATATAAAGCTTGGAAGCTATGGCTGAGGAGGCAGGACTGTCAGCCCGAGGTACAATGATGGACGATTTTTCCTGCAGGACCATGCTGATCTGAGCTTGCGTTTGATAGAAGAATACATGCATAGTCTGAAAGAAGGTTGCATAGACATAAATCTTTGAATGGAATGGCTAGATCACACTCCTAGCAGTTGTGGGATGATCTGAGTATAAATAGATCAGTTCAATATTTTGTTATGGTCCTCAACTGGTTGAGCAGAGCTCCCTATTTTGTAATATTTTGATAACAGAGATGTTCTCTGGTTTTGTATGAGACTTAAGACTTTTTCATTAATAGAAGTCAGTTTCTTTCATCATCTTATTTAATCTGTGTTGAAACACTCATGCATGGAGGATCGAGATGAGGGTTGTAGTCGTATTATAATGTATGTTTAATTATAGTATTGTTGTGACCAATTTCAGTCAGTTTCTTTGTTATCTTGTTTCTTCTTATGCTGAAATGATTGTGCATGGAGGATCCATATGAGTTGTTGTAGTCACATAGTAATGGAGGTTTGATTATTATGTTACTGTGATATATTTCAATGTCTGAAACTTAAGTCCAAGAGTGCTCTTGTGCCTGAGTTTTTCTTCACCAAGTTGCTTGAAAGCTGGATGCCCATGGTAGACTTGTCCACCTTTTTCACTAAGTCTTCCCTTTGCTCACCTTTAACCTTAAACCAATGACTGAAGTTAATGAGGACCTCATTTCCCTATGCAATGCTTGTCTAGTTTTTGTGTTAAAACATTATCATACTGAGCTTTGTCCAATTGACCTCTATTCATAAACCTACCTCCACACACATTTTTGATGGGTATTAGGCTTATTCTCTTGTTGTATGAGGGTGACTCTCAGTGCTAACACCATGGAATCAAACAACTAAACTTCCCTGTGTTCATGGGGGAAGGAGGGAAGCATTGATAGGAGGCTGATAAATGGAGGAAGAGATGGATAAGGGAAGGAAGAAGGAGGCCATGGACCCAATCATGATGGAGGAAGACCAAATAAAAAAGATAATGGAAAAATATGGAAATATGCGCAGTGGAGAACACTACCAATATAAAATGAATAACAAGAAGAGAGCCATAGCCGTCAGAGAGGGCTTGGCAAGCAATGAAGAAGAGGTAGAGGATCTCCGGGATGTGGAGAATATTGAGGAAATCCTGTGTGCAAGATATAAAATGAAAACAGGAGGTCCAAGGTCAGGGACAGAAGACAAAACTCCAATCCAAATCACCATTAGTGTGGAACCTACAACCCCATGTGTGACTAACACACTAGAAAAAATACTAGTGTTGAGACAACCAAATTTTAGTGGAAGAAAAACAACAGGACACACATCCAATCAAGGATCATCAACTGGAGGAGCCGTTTTAGGAAGTAATAGTGAATTTTCTACACCGTGCAGAGGTAGTAGTTCAACACAGTTCAAAATGGCAGGACATGATCCCACGATCAGAATACCAAAATTTTGGGGAGGGGCATCAGAGGACACTGAAAGGCACTTATTCAACTATGAGAAGAGCCAGGAAGAAAATAAAATCATAGATGAGGATAAAAATCTCGCACAGTTAGAAATCAAACTAAGAGACTGTGCGCTGGACTAGTATATGAGCCTAGATGTAAAAAATCCATAGGAAATAACAAAGACTATCACATACATGAAAAACCTACTGATAAACGAATTTCAGAATCTCAAATCAAAGGACCAGTATATGAATGAAATGATTGAAATTAGGAAAAAACCAGGTGAGACTATTTGGGATATTGATCATAGGTTTAAACATCTGAAAGGTAAGATGAAATATGAAATTACTGACATGCAACATAGGCATTTATTTGTGAACTCACTGTTACTAGATTTGAAATACCCATTAAGACAACAAAAGTTCTAAAATATGGCATAGGCTCTACAGGAAGCCTTACAACTGGAAGAGAACCAATATCAACAGACAGATCCAACAATAGAGGAGCCGAAGAAGGATTTTAAGAATCTAAAATTTCAACTTAACCAGAATAAGGGTAAAGAGAAAAGAGAAGTTGTTTTGTGTACCCTATGCAAGACGAAAGGACACCATA
Source organism: Picea engelmannii (assembly GCA_009831015.1). Taxonomy (NCBI): domain Eukaryota; kingdom Viridiplantae; phylum Streptophyta; class Pinopsida; order Pinales; family Pinaceae; genus Picea; species Picea engelmannii. The sequence goes on along the minus strand of ML777283.1, from coordinate 1,085,286 downwards.
AGAATGAATGTCCAAATTTCATGCAGTATATAGCGACAGGGGTACCAAACCCATTTCCAATAGGAAGACCATGGTGTGATATTTGTAAGATACATGGACATGATACATATCATTGTCCAATGATGCAAAAATATAAGACAATACCAAAAAGTTCATATTGCAATTTTTGCAAGTCAGTGGGTCATGATGATAAGGATTGTAGGACGATGGAGCTAATGAGAGAAATAAATTCATATACATATAGGGTGCATGCATAAATGATGACATGACAAGCTGCACCTCAGTTCAACCAGGTACTACCACCATACAATAATGTGCAACAACAATACAACAATGTGCAAATGTAGTATAATAATTTGCAGCCACAATATAATCCTGTGCAGTATAACCAGGTACCTCAGTACAATGCACCACACAGAGATCGAGGTGGACACAGAGGTGGAGGATGAGGCAGAGGAGGATTTGGATGATGCAGAGGACCAATAGTGTGCCACAACTACCAAAAACTAGGAAATTATCCAAGGGATTGTCCACTCCCACCAATGACATGTATGTACTGTCGCGCAACAGACCATGACATAAAAGATTGTCCAACACTCTTCAGAAAGATCCAAGAAAAAAGGAACCAGAACAACCAAAATGTCTAGTGGATCTCTGTAGAAGCCAAGGATGATGGGAGAAAAATCAATATAGTCACTTGAGGAGGAGCCAAGAAAGGAACTGATGCAGTAAAACAAGATCCAACGCATCACCAATGGGTTAAGAAGAATATTGAACCACATAAGCAGTTTGATGCAAGAAAAGAAAAGGAAACATTTAAGGAGGCAAGACAAGAGTTTCTCAAGAAAAATGTTGCATCTACATCAACCATGCAACAAACTCAGAACTCACCAATGTATGAGATGCCATCCTCAATGGACCATACTAGTCAAGGAAAACCTTTAGAGTAAGTAAGTACCATAAAAAAATTTCTGCAATCTTGTGATAAGTTTTTAAAGGATCCATCATCTGTTAAGATCTTACAAAATCTTCTAGAAATATGCAACACAGAGGTAGAAGGAAAGTTACAACAAAAAACAATCAATCATATCCATACAAGAAGAAGGACAAGCAGGGAATTCAGACTGAATGACAACAATGGGGATTTCAACATTGGAGATATTATACTGGACTTAGAATCTGAAGTAAACATATTACCTAAGAAGACATATAATTGTATGGGATAACCCCCACTAGGCTATTCACCTGTCTAGTTGAAATTAGAAAATCAACACAGAGTGCTACCAATTGGAAGGCTTAAAGGTGTGACAATAGATTTGTATGGAGTGCACACTATGACAGATTTTGAAGTAATAGAGATAGTAGATGGCACAACACCTTACCTAACATTGTTTGGATTGGATTGGGTATTTGATAACCAGGCTATAATCAACCTGAAGACAAGGAAAATGAATTTTGAATCAAGAGAATATAGAGTCATTGCACCATTGGATCCTTAAGTAGGAGAAAGGTTTGTAGAGGCCACTTGTTTGGATCTAGAAGAAATAAACCAGTGGTACAAAACCACTATGCGAGAAGAGGATTATGTTAACCCAACTGCAGATGGGGTACTTGGCTGGAGAAGCATTACATCATATGCTTCTGAATCAGATACAATTTTGGAGAATTGGAAACAAATATTACTTGAATTTTCCACAAGGAGGTGCACAAGAATAGATCACGTAGTAAGATGGGTTGGTACAGAGATAAGAGAACCTCCCCATTTTTATGGGTTAAATGACTTTGAGGAATTTATGACAAAATATGAAGAGGAAGTGTTATAAAATCAAAGGCTCTTAACCCTAGATATTTCAATCAAGGAAATACCTGCAAGATGGTGGGGTGCATACAAAGAAATAATTTAGGATTGGTATCAATGTAAACAATTACTAAGAATTAGATTTGGCACAGAACCAGGGAACACTATAGTCCAGAACTATGATGGGAAAGGAATACCAATTGACACTTGGAGAAGTGCATAACACAGTGGAGGATGAAACCAACATAGGAATGGCCTCATCACTTTATCCATACATTGGAAGGGATCCCAGGGAACTGGTATATAGACCAAGAGATGCGCAAAGGCACTACATAATGGGCATGATTACAATAGAATTTTGTAATGACTTTCTCATTTGAACATGAGAACCCCAACATTGATTCAATGCTAAAGATGATAAGGGGAGAGCTATTTATTGATGAAACAGAGTTTGAAATCATGACAAAATATCAACAACAAAACATATAGACAGTCAAAGAGTTACTTTCATGCTATCATGTGGAAGAAGAAGCACCAGATGAAGATGATCCGCGCGAAATTCAGATTATAGAAATTGAAGGAGAAAGAGAGGTGGAAGGTCCATCTATGGAATCAGAATTATTTGATGCACCAATCAAATTTAAGAAAGTCAACATTGGGACGAATGACAGTCCTAAAATGGTAGGTATTGGAGACTACTGGGATGAGCAAACAATGTAAAGGATAACAGAGTTACTGCGCGAATACAATGACCTATTTCCAATAAACTTTATAGAGATGAAAGGTATAAAAAGGGAGCTAGGTGAGATGAAAATTCCCCTCAAACCTGAGGCTAGACCTTTTAGGAAGAGACCCTACATACTGAATCCAATGTATAAGCAAAAAGTGAAACCATAAAATGACCGAATGTTGGAAGTTGGTATTATAGAACTAGTTGATGAATCTGAATGGATCAATCCTATGGTAGTCCAAGAAAATAAAAAAGGGGAGATAAGGATTTGTGTAGATATGAGGAAACTCAATGATTCCTTCTTACATGACCCTTTCCCTACCCCTTTTACAGATGGGGTCTTAGAGAATGTGGAAGGCCAAGAAGCATATTCATTCACAGATGGATTCTCAGGTTACCATCAGATCAAAATAGCTCCAGAAGACAGGTATAATACCACTTTTGATATAGAATGGGGATCCTACCAATACACAATCATGCCATTTGGGCTAAAGAATGCACCAACCATTTTTTCAAGAGTAGTCATAGTTGCTTTTAAGGAATTCATACATCAATTTCTAAAAGTATATTTGGATGAATGGATTGTATATAGTCTGTTAAAGGACCATGTAGAAGTGCTAAGACTCGTGTTGGAAATATGCACACACTGTCAGATCTCATTAGACATAAAAAGATGCATTTTTGGTACACCTTTTGGAATATTGTTGGGACATATAGTGTGTAAACAAGGTTTACTAGTGGACCTTGATAAGATTACAATCATTGTAAATTTACCACCACTAAAGTTAGTGTGCCAGTTAAGAGCAACGCTGGGATATACAGGCTATTACATGAAATTTATAAAGGGGTAGGCACAGATTAATGCACCAATGGAAAAACTATTAAAGAAGGACACCAGATTTCAGTGGAATGAGGACTGTCAATAAGGCTTGGACACTCTAAAGGAAAATATGGTAACAACACCTATACTAGTATTCCCATATTGGGAAAAGACATTTCACATGCATGTAGATGCATCAACCATAGCACTTGGAGAAATTCTGGCGCAACCAGGAGCAGGGGATGTAGACCATCCTATAGCCTTTGTAAGTAGAAAGATGTCAGAATCAAAGCAAAATTACAACACCACAGAAAGAGAAGGCCTATCCATGGTATATGCACTTCATAAGTTTAGGCACTATTTACTGGGTAAACACTTTAAAATGTTCACATACCATTCTTCCCTCAAATATCTATTCACCAAGCCAATGTTGGGTGGGAGAATATGTAGATGGCTATTGTTATTTCAAGAATTTGATTTCAAAGTGATAGTCAAACCAGAGAAGCTGAATGCAGGACCTCATCACCTGTCAAAGGTAACTAATGTACAAGAACCTATTAACTTTGAAGACAACTTCCCTGATGCACAATTATTTTCAGTACATGTAGTTGTCAAATACTTTGTTGATATTATTGAATACTTAAGTATAGGGGTTGCACCACAGGACTTTAGCACTGCGCATAAGAAAAATCTGGTAGTCAGAGCTGCAAACTATCAACTTATTGTAGGACATTTATACAAGATGGGAACATATATCATTTTGAGAAGATGTGTATTAGAACATGAAAGGACCAGAATTTTAGTAGAATATCATGAAGGTATAGCTGGAGTACACTATGCAGGAAAGGCTACCATGCAGAAGGTGTTGCACGCAAGACTATGTTGGCCAACAGTCCATAAATATGCCAAGGAATATTGCAAGAAATGTGATGTCTATCAGAGGGTTGGAAAACTCAATAGATGGATGAGATTCCCCTAAGACCACATGTGACTCTGCAGACCAAGAGCTAGATATATCATTACTGTGACCAAATACTTGACAAGATGGGTAGAAGCAACACCAGTCAAAGACTGTAGCTCAGAGACAACACCACAATTCTTGTTTAATCAAGTGATCACCATAATTAGATGTCCCAAGATTCTGATGAGTGACCAAGGAACTCATTTTATCAATAATACCATCAAATCTATGACTGAGGAGTTTAAAGTCTATCACTAGAAGAGTACACCATATCATCCTCATAAAAATGGAACAATAGAAGCTTTAAATAAGATTTTGGAAAATGCTTTGACAAATATCTGCAATGTTTACAAAGATGATTGGGACTTGAAAATACCTGTAGTACTATGGGAATATAGGACCACATGCAAGAAGTTGACATGACAGACACCATTCAGATTGGTGTATGGGTAGGAAGCACTGGTTCCATTAGAATTCCTGGTACCTAGTCTGCGCGTAGCAACAATTACCAACATGAAAGAAAAAGGCGCAGTACCAGAGAGGCTAAGTCAACTAATGGAAATGGAAGAGGACAATATTTTGGCAGGATTTCACCAGGAATTACAAAAAGCAAGAGATAAAGTCTGACATGGCTGACATATTAAAAATAAGAGTTTTAAGAAGGAGATCTAATTCTGCTCTATGACAATAGATTTTTCCAACATCCTAGTAAGTTTATAATGCATTGGATAAGGCCATATGAAGTAAATACTGTCACAGATGGGGGATTTGTGTAGCTAAAAGACTTGGGAGGAGCATAACTAAAATGAATGATCAACAATAGTCGACTAAAACTATACAGGGACAATCGACCTACTAGCCCTTAAGAGTTAAAACATAGTAGGAAAGGGATGTATATGGTGTACTATAGTAGATTTTAGGAAATAAAACTCATAAAAAGGAATACAAAAGTAGAAAAAGGATAAAAAGGATAAAAAGGAAGAAAAAAGTAGAAAAATAAAGAAAATACAAAATATTGGGAAATATCGTGCACAACATATAGTGGAATCAGCACGACAAAAAGAAAAAGTGACTGCGTGCAACATATGGTTGAAAAGAAGAAAACACAACTCACTAGGGGAAAATTTACAACAAGAAATGTATGGCACACCGAAAAATTGTAGTGCACTAGAAACGGGCCAATGGTCGGAAAAGCACACACCGACCGTCGGGGTAAAAAGGCACAAAATGGGAATTTAGAAACTGAACAAAGTGTACTCAACAAGCTTTAACGCATTAATAAAAATCAAAGAAGCGTATCCAATAAGATTCAGGGCACTTATGATGCCCCATATATAGTGAAAACGCAGGCCAAATGAGACACATTTTTCATTTACAAATAGGTGAGTTTAGAGATTGTAGCAGTCGAAGCTTAATAGAGGAAGGAAGAATTAGCCACGATGGCACCTCCAAAGATCGACACACCTAGCCAAACAATACATAAAACATGTAGTAGCCACATGTCATCGCAAGAAACCACTGAGGTTGAACATGAGTTTACAAAGATAGAGGGAATCGTTGATGTTGACGCAATTCCTTCACCATAGGTCGAACCAGTGAGCGCCACACTAGTAGAGGAAGAAGATCAGGTCTCGACGATGGCCGAGATGGATATCGACTTGGACAACAGTGCGCAAGGGCACAACCCATTAGACACAATCTTCCCACCACAACCTTCCAGGGTCGAAGCAACCCACATAATGAATGGCAGTGACAGCGGAAGGACATAGTCTGATGGTCTAAGGCCACAACCTATGGTGGGGTCCGCATAGCAGGAGGAAGTACAACTTGAAGATATCACGGGGAAACTAAAGTCGGGTTGGGAAGGAGAATAAGAGGCTAGGAAATCTAGCACGCCAACACAGAGAAAGGGGAAACAACCCATCACACGGTCCCCATGCAAGCAACCTGATGCCTCGATCATTTTACCATGTATTCCAAAGAGGGTGCATGCCACACCAAGTCTATTGGGTTGCGTCAAAAGGATAAGATACATAGAGCATGATGTGTCTGAAACAAAAAAATTCCTAGAATTTGTACAACAATTGTATATGGAGAGCCTAGGCACAGGGCCATTAGGATATCCAGTGCTACAACCAAAGCAATGGGAGACAAGCTTGGAAAACACACAGATTCTCAATTTGCTGGAGATTCCTCATTTCGTATGGGGGAAAGATGTGAAAAATTGCGTCAAGCAGTTGTTGGTGGTCCTCCATGGAAGATTTTTGTGGTTGTAAGAACCTATCTCAATTGATGTGGAGATAATTGCATTAATCACATGCCTGCCATCAAATGGTGAGAAGCCCGTGCAATACATGGATGATAAAACCAAGGAAAAGGCTCTCGCAAAGGAGATGTAGAAGACTTATGGTAAAGAAAGAGGCTCGTGCAAAATTATTATAAAGATAATCGGTGACGTAACCACTCGAATGGAAATGAAGCTAATGGAATGCACACCACTTTGAAAATTCCTCAAGGAGGAGGTCCCTGCAGAGGTTGTCGCAACAACAACATAATGCACAAACGACACCATGCTCAGTTGGGCCCCATATTTACTGAATTTGTTCCTAAAGGACTAGAAGGATGAGTAGGACTTGGGAACATAGTTCCATTATTCCTGGCTGATGATATTGATAGCCTTAATTGGATGGAAAGAACTTACCTACTCATTTTTCTTCAACATAGTAGGATGTTTTCGTGCAACATGGTACACGTCGATGGGAAGCACTTCTGATTCCAAGAGGAGAAGTGGAAATGCCATCAATTTTTCTCGGTATCTCAACAACATACAAGACAACATATCCAACACATGGAGGATAACTCTGGAAGTGCTCGCACAGTACTAGGGGATAACCAACTTTAAGGCTATGTGACACAACATGTGGATCTAAGTGCACAAGCATCCAGAGAAAGAATGTATACAACTTTGATTCTGCATCAATGCAGAGGAAGTTGAATGGGAAATGAGAGTCTGACAGGATGAATGGAATATCTCGGTCATCACAAAGGACATGCCCAAGGGAAAAGAAGTGGAAGCAGGGTCGTCCAAGACATTTGCAGGGGTAACACCGTGACCAAGAAACCAACACAGCAAGGGAATCCCAGTCAAAAGACAACGCAACAGAAGAAGGGAAACACCCCAAATAAGGATGAGTAGATATGAAAGAAGTAAATTACCCCAACGTAGGAAGAAAAAGGAAGAGCAGACACAACAACACAATAAACCCCATAAAAAACTACTTCGCAAGAGACAGGGCCACCCAAACAACCAATCATACATACAGGTGGGCCACTCAAGAAGGCCAAGGCCCACAAACAAATCCCAGAATATACAATGACCGAGGATGATGTCGATGTTGTTGCAGAGAGAATATAGGACCGTGCAAAAGATGAGTTTGAAGAGGCCGTGAACCAAAGAGACAATATAAGGAATGAATTGGCCAACATTAAGTAGGTCTTGGAACAGATACAAACAACGCAAATGCAAGAAAGGGGAACATAACCGATCCCATGAGCAATAGAAGTAGAGGATAGGACCACACAGAACGAAGAAGACACAATCCAGATTGTAGTGCAAGAAAGTTTGAGATTCTGTTTAACAACATATATGCTGTAGGTTGACGAGGCTATAGATCAGGCGACACTCAAAGATATGGCACAAGTACAGTTGGTATTGGCTAAAATACCAACAAAGGCACTGCACAAAATACAAGTCAATGTCACATAGGAAGTATAATCACGAGCTATAACAAACGCAATGGAATTGCAAGAAACCAGAAATGGAAAGAATGCCCTTGAACTAACGGTAGAGCAGGTCAAGATGGAGACAAAAGAGGAGAAGCAACGTGCAGATAAATTAGAGCAAAAGTTGAAGGAAGCCTTCACAATAATTCCAGACAATGCGCAGGCATCCATGAGCAGTGTTGAAGAACATATTCAAATCATTGCACAAATGCTCAAAGACTATAAAAAGGATATTGAGGATCTCAAAGAAAATTTAACACCCACCACCCCTCCTGAAGTCACAGCTAAAAGGGAACAACAAGTAGCTTTGCAAGTGGAAATAATGGAGAAAGAAACTAAAAGGTCATGGAATTTTTTGATAGGACTGCGCAACTATGGAAGACGTTGGAGGAAGATGACAAGGTCCAAAAACTATACCAACAAGAGGAGGAAATGATCACTACAATCCAGGAGCTGAAGCAACGACAAAATTCCATGAGAATTACAGAGTGGCTGAAGGGTGCACAAGAGATGAAGACCTTGCAAACAAAATTGAAAACTGCACATAATAACAAGTAGGCTAGGCAAGCCCAGTCATAACCTCTCCAGGAGAAAGAAACACAAATAATTGTGGAACTTGAGGAGGAGAAGACAATAATGGCTTATAATCATGCCGAGAGCGTAGAGTCTCTCACAAAACATATGACAGTGCAGAGGGTAGAAGAGCTTACACAAAAAGTTGTGTAAACTAGAGAAAAAGGGGAAGAATTAGAAGGAAAGTTTCACAGCCTGGCAGAGGCTGTTCAGGAAGCGAGCAACACCTGAGTGGCCTGGGATGAGCCACATGTCAACTTTGGGGGCCTATTGGGTTCAAGCCTATTTTTAGAAGAAAGTCTATTATGAGCGCATGCCTATTTTTGGAGAAAATATCTATTTTGGGAAAGACCTAATTTTGGAAAAGAAGACCTAATTTTGGAGCGTGCGCAACAGGTGGCAGGAAAAGAAACACGCAAGAGGAAAAGCAAGATGGCACACATGTAGGTAAGCCTAACCATGGTAGGGTTAGGGTTTTTGATAAGGATTGTAATGACTATAAGCCTGAAAAATAATATAAATAAGAACCTAGGAGGTCTAGAAGGGGGGATATCAGTTGAGGATGTTAAGTATTTTTATGTGGTTGATTGTAATAGGTCTTGTAGAAGAGTCGAATAAGATAGATTTTAGGGTTAGGTCACAGGTTGAGGATCCTAGTGTGATCTAGTTCACCTCATAGAGGGTCCTTAACCCATATTGATTGTTTTACTGAATATGTAATGCACACAACGCAAGATTTTGCAGTAGAGTAAATGAAAGAGCAGAGAAGAAAAATCTTTGTGGACGTAGCCCCAGGAGGGGGTGAACCACTGTAAAACTTGTGTTATGTGTGATGTTTATTGAGTATCTACTTTCTGTTAATTATTATCTTATGCATGAATGATTAACTAGATGTATTAGCATACATGCATAAGGCTAAAGATGAATGAATCCTAGAGATAATTAAATCAACAATAAGGTTAATGCATGAATAAGGAAGAACACAATCCTAGATCCCCACTCATTCCTAGACTACAAACACCTGAGTATTGTAGTAACCCATTAAGCTATCTCGGGTGAGACTGCGTTGTGCACCCTATGCACATCGTTTCCTTTTGGTTTACCATGAGGGATGTCATGTTAAGGGGTTTTGTTGGAAACATTTTGAGATCCGAACTTGGGTCAACCCAAGAATAAGTAAGAATTTAAAGAGAGAACAAACCAACCGTCTGGTTCTGCCATTTCATTGTCATATGTGGGCATGTTCTAATCAAGAGTAGGTTGATTGACTAATGGAGAAGAGTCATTGTCAGAGGGATAATCGACAAGGTCTGGAGGAGTTGGTATGACTTGCATATGCAAATTTTCAACTTGAGTCCTGATAATGTACACCTCATCATGTTGTTGCCTCATAGCCTTCCTATGCTGAATGAGAAATTCCAGGATGTATGAAACTTGAGAAGACAAATTCCAGTATGTTAATTGAAGTTGCATAAGTTATTGTCTTATAGAATCTAGAGGGTCCTCTAGTGCTTGTTGTTGTCTTCTTCGATTAGGAATTGGACACAAAGGGGGATGACTATTAAAGATATACCAACGTGAGAGGATGGGTTCAAAGCCTCGTTGTCCTGAACAAAGATACCACTTGCTTCAAAAAATCAGAAGTGAGAGATTTGCTATAGCAACAAGATCAAATAAATTGAAGGCCCTGGTTTGACAAATGCTACCTACAAAATTCCACCTATTGGTATCCTGTCACCAATGAAAAGGTCAAGCCTATGTAATGTCTAAGAACCCTACCTCAATTCCATGTATTCTCTCGTGATTAGTTTCCTCCTTCTTTTTTGTAGATTGGTCTTGAAATTGTTGCTTCAGTTCTTCCTCCTAAATTGTTTCCCATTTTCTTTCCGTCGAGCGAACGCATTCACTATGCCCCTGAAACCAACTAGCATTGAGCCCTTTCAATTAAATCCTGATTGAGAATGCCCCTTCTTCTAATATAGATCTTTGGAGATTGAAGCAAAAAGCATCAAAATATTTAATTTTGCCTCCATGCCAGCATGAATAGATTTTGCACGTTTTGCATATTGTATGCCCTTTCATGATGGTTCCCAGGTGACTTGATTGTCCAAAAATTGATGAGGGACCTATGTTCATCTCATATGTTTTTTCCCACACAATTAGATGAGATATCATCATGCCTGAAATGTACATCACCTGTGTAATCCCACCTTGATTAAGCATGGGTGGTACAATGACCATAAATAAAAATGACTTGGTTGACAAATGGTGTGTGATGGAGGAGGCTCCCACTACTATGACAAATTGTTTCCTCGTGGATATGACACCTGAAAGACATGCACTGTATTAAGTTGAATTTGCATTGATTATGGAATTGGGTGGTGGGATAATCTCCCATTAATCCTAATTGTCCCTTTTGTGAGGTTGATTGCCAAGTTGGCTTGTGAGTCCGCCAACCGATTATTGTCCCTTAAAACATGGAGATAAGAAACTTAGGGTATTCTGGCTAACAATTGTCTTGTTTTTTATTTATTAAATTGCAGAGTTGTGAGTCCTTCGGTAAGGTACCTTTGATCAGGCTTCAAACAATGTTCAAAGAGTCTCCAATGATAATGATGTGCTAGATATTGAGTTCTCTGACTAATTAGATCCCTTTAAACAAAACATAGTCTTCCACTTTATTATTTGTGGCATGCCCTAGACTTCAAGTGAATGTTATCTCATTATTCTCCCTGGGGTCTATAATGAATCCTCCCACTCCTGTCTCCCGATTATTGCAGACAACTATTTTTTTTTTTTGGGCGAAATCAACAACGGGTGGTTCTTGTACTCGTGTGACACATGATTGATTCTTGTCTTCTACCTCTATAATCTTCAGGTACGTCCACACATCCCGCAAGAATGGGGCACGAGTAAATTGGGGTGAGAATCGAACATGATACCTCCTTTACATATTTCCTTCCATTTACACAACACTTTCCAGTCGGTCTACACCCCTATTAAGATTGCATACAAATATTATTGGCACTTAATTTATTTGTTAAAATGGCACAAATAATATTAATAAAATAGATCATAGTAATCCTAACCATTAAGATGAAAACATTAAGTTCAAGAGTAATTTTTGTTTATTTAAAAAAAATATTATATTATTATAAAAATATTTGATAAATTAGATTTCACAATATTAATTTTGAAGTGCTCAAGCATGTAAAGTCAAATACTTTGACTAATTACTATTACACAATGCCACTTTTTAAGTGTACTATTACACAATGCCACTTTTTAAGTGATCAAACATGTAGGTATAATTATATAATTTTTGATCAGTTAAAATTTGAAATAACAAAACTTGAGTCAACCTTAAAAGTTTCAATAATCACAATTGAATGGATTCATATATATGATATGGATTCTCTTATGGCCCAATATGGGGGGCATTATGGATTCATATATATGATATGGATTCTCTTATGGCCCAATATAGGGGGCATTATGGATTCATATATATGATATGGATTCTCTTATGGCCCAATATAGGGGCACTAAAGTTTTCTACTAGAATCGCTAATGTTCTTTGTAAATTTATCTCATATCATTCTAGTAACTTGGAAAGTGAAATGATGTTTTACCAATATTCAAATGTCATGGCTTCCTTGAAGAGAAGGAAGCCAAAAATATGGTGGTTCCATGTCCCTATTCTAATTCAAAATATTAGAACATGCATATAACACCTATATATTCATCTCTTTGTCCACTTCATAGAAGATACAACATTCCAAATAACATTAAACATTATATCCACTTTTTAGAGTGATAGAATGGTTCCTATTAATGATGATATTATGTAATTTTTAATTAGTAAGAATATTTATAACACGCTAAAAAAATGAAGATGCATTTCCATTATCAAACATCATATCCACTAAGTGAGCATATTCATTCAAGTGATGTTTAATTATTGAGTGGTTTTTAATCAACCAATAGTTTCATAAACAATTTAGACCTTTGGATTATATCATGAGTAAAAGGAAAATTTTAATGATTCATGCTTACCGTGTAAGTGTATAAATTTTGGAAAATCTTACTAATTCTTAAAATGCCAACTATAAAATGTTTGGTGATATTTTTGTAAAAATATTGAAATTTATCATATTTGATATAGTTTCTAGAAAATTATGACAAATTTTTAAGTAAAATAATTTTATTCTTTAGAATTTGAGTGAATTGTTTATGGAAAAAAAAGAAATTGGTGAATCATTTTTGAAAAAAATGGAAAATTAACTGGATGATGAAATATATGTAAAGAACCTCCATAATTATCTCTTCATCCTCCTCTTAGTGAGGTCAACATTTATCCATACTTAAACAACATACCCAAATGTTGTTTGACACTAGTCTAATTTCATTGTCACCAAGAGGAAGATATTGAGTATTATAGGGGTTCTTGATGTCTATTATGGTAGCTTAAATCAAAATGTTCATATGGAACATTGTTATAGCACAAAATGCCACACCTATGCATTTGTGCCATGGCCTAATGCTTGCTATACATTTCCCCAAATTGCGTCTCCAAAATCATTTAAAAAACATGCCTTATGAGCATATCTGCGGGTTTCCCTAGTGCAAAGAGTGAACATCCGTGACTTGTCAGTGTGAAACTCGCAAATGCCCTAAAAAATAATAAAAAATAAAATAATTCTAAGTTTTCATGCAGTTTTTTTGGTTGGGATCATTTCCCAACGTCCCCTTACCCGTACACAATGTAATCCAACTCCCCCAACCTCTTGGGGAAGAGACAAAAACACCATTGGGGGATAAGGAGATGATAATTATTTTGGTGCAAGGTTATGCTGCCAGTATCTAACGAGCCTCCCTTTCCTATAATCCTCTAAGCAACACCACCTTTTATTTGGAAACTCCTTTTCCAACAACTCTTTCCTATCTATATGTATATAGGGTGTATCCTTATCCCTATTTGAGCCATCCAGAGAAGAGTATAGTGTTTGAGTTGATGCTTGAGGGATTCTTGGAGGAACCTGGAAAGTTGGCTTCGAGGTGGTGCCAAAGGCGAGACAAGGTTGCAACTTACCTTTCTGATTTGGTGTTAATAAAATAGTTTTTTCCCCCTCCTATCTTGTATTCATTATATGTTCTTTATTATTGAGTTTACTTTGAATATGATATATGACATGTATACTCTGTGATTTCATATCTACCTTCATACCAACCCTTGTATTATATCGATTTTACAAGTTGGTTCCAACAAAGGATCAGAAGCTCGTCGAAAGAAAGGAGTGGGATCGAAATTAAATGGAAGACTTAAGGTGCACCCTTTCTCCCTTTTCCTTCCCTAACTTCTCCTAATAAAGTAGTTTTCTTTTAGTTGTGCGTGCTTGTCTTGGAGGGAAGATTTATATCTTCTCTATACAGTCTTGATATGCTGTGATTTTAACCCAAAATCATGGGGAAAATATCACGTCAACAAACATGCACATATCTATCTTCATCCTCATATTTGTCCTAAGGATGAGTAATCGACATCCTCTTAGAATTAAAAAAAAAATAACTAGTTAACTAGCTTAACTACCATTCCCTAATTGATTAGTTAACCAATAATACAATAGAAATGGGTATTTTGACTAATCTCCTCTTATATGTGGATTGATGCACCCTACAACTTTTTTTTCTCTGCCATAATGCCATGGGACAACAAAATGCCAGAGTATAAAAATGAACACATGCATAAATGATAGAAACAATATAAAAATGAACATAAGCATCACTCAATATTATTGCTATTTAATCCATTCTTATTAGATAAATAAGAAAAAATAATAAATATTCTAACTAAAAGATACTGAATATAAAACTAAACTTGATCTTATGAAAATGCATAAAATCCCTATTTTAAAGTTATGTGTTGGTGGAATTGGCTAAACATTGAAATGGCCTCATGTTCTATCCCATCCATTGTGGTCCAAGTCTCTAAAAGTTATATAAGTTTGACAACTTCGCAAATAATATATGCAGCATATAAACATCTTTAAAGGACCTATCTTTCTGCTAACAAATAAATTTTAAAGTCATATGTTGGTGGCAAAGTTAGTTACAAACCTTTTTTCCATTGAAGTGGTCTCATTGTTAAATTTGATTTAATGTTTGAAGATCTTATTCTTACTTTAATGAAATAAACAAGCATATTAATGACATATTTAAATAATCTATATATATGATTATTATATTTCATTAATACATTTTTCTAAAGTTTGTAAGACTATTTATAAAGATGTTTATATTGTAATTTGTTAAATTACTAGGTATATGTAAAAATATGATAGATAGGATTTTTTTCTTATAAATAAAATGATGGATGTATCTTATTAGATTTTTATTGTGTGTTTTTTATAATTAAAATGGTTATAATTTATATTAAAAAATCATTATTTGGACATTGTACATCACAATAATATAAATACAAATAAATTTATTAGAAGACAATTTTTTCGAGATTTCAAAATATCCAAATTCCTAAATTTATTAGAAGACAATCTTTCAAGAGATTTCAAGATATCCAAATTACTTTTTGAAAATTAGATTATACAACAAATAAACCTACTAGTGTACATCATTAAAAAAACTGGTGTAATAATAACATTAAAAAATTTGAGGTGAAAAAAAAAGTTGTGTTGACGGACAAATTTGACATGCCGTCAACTAGAAGAATAGATCCGATCCAGGGTTGTCTAAATAACCCAAGCCGTTTGGTGTAACCTATTTTGACGGGTTTAATGGCTCTGTTAGCCAACTAGGGTCCTAAAGATAGAAAAGTAAAATAAACTAACTAAAGAAAAGATTCTAACAATCGACACAATAATTACAAATATTTATCTAAGAATGTGAATATACAAATAATTATGAACAGTTTATATACAATTTACAAGGTTTGCATGAAATCTTGTGGAAATAATTATTTGATAAAGTTTCTGAATCAAATATGAACAACACTTTTTTTTTTTAAAAGATATTAAACGAATAAATACTAAATGAGTACGATTGAAACGGTGACACAAAAACAGTCAAAGCTAATTAATGTAACCATTGTTTCATTTATAAACAACTTAACTAAATAACACACAGAATAATTTGTAGTTGATTAACGAAACTGGTATTATCTTTCTGTGTTGTATGAGCTCCTGCCTGTACTTTTGTTAAGGGATACCTATAACAGAACAATACTAGCACTTCCAGAATACATTCAAAGAAGTATTTGATATTGGAGTAAATTAATAACAACAGGAAGACAACTAATTAAAAATCGTGTGATCTTAAGATAATCAATATTTAAGAACGAAAGAAAACACAATTATGAGTATTGATATTATCCATCATTTAACATTAGAAATAAATTCCACAATAATCAAATGATCGATTGATCACACATAAAAAATGGAATAAGAAATTATGGAGAGCATATAACATTTAACAGTATGAAAAAACCATATGATGACAAGCTAAAGCTAAAATCAACCATAATAATATTCTCATAATATAATAGTAATGAAAGAACAAAATGGAATAAGCATCACATAGGTCTAAAGACAAAGATGAATTATTTTCCCATATTCTTTCTCAAAATCACATGCCCATACTGTAGTCCTGGAAGAATTTTTAAGATAATAAACTCTTAAAGATTGAAAAAATTAATATATAAATGATAATAATTAACCATGTATTGACAAAACAGACTAAAAATAATTTAAATCAATGCATAATCAATTATTCAAAGAATATGAAGATATTATAATGAAAATAGAACCATTTTACTCACAGGACAAAAGCCATTAAGCAACCTGAAATTCCATATTCGTCTTTGAAAATACTCGTCCATTCTCCCAAAGATTCCAACCATCTATTACTCCATTTGAAAAGAAATAAAAAGTTTACAAAAGCAATAATATACAAAAGAGAAAAGATTAAAATCCTCCTCTCCAATTCTTCTCCTCCCTTGGCTCTGATCTTTCTCATATATTTATAAAATGAATGAACGGTCTGGGCATCAATATTAATTTCCACCACCTGAAATTTTCCTCTAAAAGACATCAATATCTTTCAAATCGTGCATTTGTTTGGGAAAATCTCTACAAGGAAGGTAAATGGGTCCATTTTGGTTCTGGGTTTTCAACCGTTTCTCCAAATTCCTCACGGTTTGTCTGCAATCAGTCCTGCAAAATCGTGTGTCTGATCTTGATGCCTTTCCAAATTTTATTTGTTGTTGCTCATAAAATTATTTGTAGCAATCCAATATTATTTTTGGATCAATCATCTTGAACATATTTGAATAATAAAATCAAGCCATGATCAGATCCGTATCAAATATTTGATAATAGAAAACTGTGAAACAAAAAGAAACCTAAATTAATAACCTAAAAATTGTGAATAAAACAAAATCTAGAAAAATAAAAAATGAATTTAAACTAACTATAACTTATAAACAAACATTGTTTATAATGATCCTGAAACTCTAGAAGCTTCAAGTTAATGGAGAAGAGAAAAATATTAATTTTGGTTTGTTTACAAAATCAAACAAATGATAGATAATTCTTTTATTATTGTTATTTTGAGATGAGATGCAAAATGAAAAAAAGAATTTAATTAATTAATATCACCAAATGATTTTATGAAAATGAGAAACCAACCAAGATATTATTTGATGAAGTATTGAACATATTATTCAAAATAGTCAAACTTGCTAATGATAAAAAAAAAGAACACATAATCATAATTTAAACGAAAGTAAACATTTGATAAAAATTAACGTTTTTGTTTAAATTGAGATTTTTATGCTCGTTTCTAACTTTTGACATATACTCTTCTAAGGAATGTCTCATACTATAGTGAATGTATTAAGTTTGTCTCAAAGCAAGCCAAGGTATGGAACTATTTGAAAAGGTTGATTCTGTAGCTCATTATAATTATCAAGATTCTAACGAGGGCCCTTTAAATTTTGTAAAAATATAGGGGGGAGTTGTTGGGGCCCAACAAGTTGTTACTTATGGATTGGTGTAGTAATAACATTAAAACATTTGAGGTAAAAAAAAAGTGGTTACTTATGGATTATTGCTTAATGGATTTTTCTAATAGAAAAATTATCTCAATTATATTATGAAAATATAATTCTTTTACAACTTTGTCTCCATAAAAAGTGTCTGGATCAGATCCCCAAGTTCAATACAAAATCACTAAAATAATATCGTCCAGAATGGCAGATACATGACTATATTACTAAGAGAGGTAACCGAGACCATCTCTATTTACTAGTAAACTAGCTAATACAAAAAACAATGATTGCTCAGGAGAAAGACAAAGTGAACTGCCATACAATGGTCAATAAACAAGACAAAAAAAAAACTAGCAATCGATACTAATATAGGTTTATATGATTCCCCCCCCGCTATGCCATTGATCCAAGGATAATATACAATGCTTCCTTCAGGTTCTCCAAGCTCTTGCTTTGATACAATATCTGCATCCCTATCGAAGTCCCTGAGAATGTGATTAAAACTGATAAGTTCAAAGCATCTGACCATGTACCTTATCCTTGATTTCCATCCCTTGATAACACAGACATGAAGACTGCCTCTATTTGACAACCATTCAATCACCACTTTGGAATCACCTAGAATTTGTAAGCGGTTGACTGAAAGATGTAATGATAACCTGAGAGTATCCCAGACACCCATAAGATCTGCTTTTGTATTAGTTCCTTTACCACAATTAAAATCCCATCTTATGACAGAAAAATATGGAAATTTTATAACTCCACCCGCTCCGCAACATAAACCATCCTGTTGTGTTGCCCCATCGAAATATGCAACTGTGGTATTGATGTGTTGCTGTATCATAATGCCTCTCAAAAGTTTATCCTTCTTTTTTACCTCATTGCCAACATGTTGCACAAGAGATTTATAGAACACCACCTGAATTGATGGAGTGCTCCCCTCGAAGATGGCTTTAGTCCTTTCGATCCATATGAACCAACAGATGTGAGAAACTAGATTCGAAGGAATAGTCTTGTCTTCATACCATTTCTTAATGCAATACGCCAAGGTATTACCAGTCCATATTAATTTATATCCTTGCGAAATTGTTACCTTGTCCCAAACAGACTTTGTGAAGAACAGTGAAGGAACAAATGTTCAATGGTTTCATATAATTTTTTGCATAAATAACATAAACTAGGTCCTTCTCTGCCTCTGGTTTGGAGAGTATTCCAGGTGAGGATCTTGCCTTCCATTGCCAACCATATAAATAGTTTTATTTTTAATTGTATTTTCTATTTCCAAATTGCTCTTCTCCAACCACCGAAATTTCTCAAATTGTTTGTTGATAATATGGCCCAATAATTGTTTTTTACATTTGGAACACCAGACATATCTCCACTAGTCCATAATAAAGTATCTTCACGATCCTGAAGATATGCTCCCGAGTTGATTAATGCCTTCCTGAAGTGATCCCATTCTATGGCTAGTTCACCATAAAGTCTTATTTCATTACTATTAAGCCATGAAACTGAGATATGTGATCTCTCTCTAGTCCTCAATGCCTGTGCCAACGAATATATATTCCTGTAGTGAAGAGCATAAATCAGATTTGCTGAGAGAAAATATTTTCCCCCCATTCCAAGAATCCTATCTTCCCCGATGGCTATGAGTTTACCCATTCCTAGGTTCTTGTTGGACACACCTACCACACTTAGAGGGGGAGGTGAATGAGTGTGGGGCTCTTTTTCCCAAAACTTCCCTCTTGCACAAAAACTCATCAATTAACATTCAACATTTATTCATTACCCATTGTTTTCATTTATAACCAGTTAGATATGAGCACATATCAGCAACATATATCAACAATATATCATCAACAAGTCATCACCACAATGAACACAAAGAACACAAGATGTATGTACAATTTTCTTTTTATTACGGACTACAATCCTTGGGGTTTATCAAAAACAACTGAATAGAGTACAACTCTACAAGAGCACCAGATCTATATGAAAGACTCATCTTGCATTCTCAGCACCAACTGAGATGGGGCAACAATCCTCAACAGATATCAATCTGTACCATAAACAAGAGCATCAACCATGCACCAACCTGTGCCAAACAACCTGTAATCAACCTGTGTCATAACCAAGTGCATCCAACCATGTACCAAGTATATACCAATCATGTGTCAACCACTCATCAACAATGACTCATCAATATGTACCAACATCATCAACTATACACCTCATGTATGTGCCAACTCATCAACTACTTGTCTCAACC
>ML777283.1:990817-1043584 GCA_009831015.1 Picea engelmannii | reverse complement strand
TATAAGAATATGGATATGGAACATATATATTCATTCATCGGTTCATTTTGTAGAAGATATGGCATTCTAAACACTATTAAATATCATATCCACTTTTTAGAGTGTTAGAAAGATTGCCCATTAATAATGGAATTATGCAAATTTAGAATTAGCAAGAATATTTATAACACGCTAAAAAGCGAAGATGCATCTCCATTATCAAACATCATATCCACTAAGTGAGCATATTCATTCAAGTGATGTTAAATTATTGAGTGATTTCAAATCAACCTATAGTTTCATAAAAAACTTAGATCCTTAGATTAGATCTAGAGTAAAGAAAACATCAATGATCCATACTTACCATATACATGTAGAAACCTTCACAAATCTTACTAATTCATCAAATGTCAACCATATAATGTTTGGTAATATTTTTGTAAAAAAATTTAAATTTATAATGATTTTATATAATTTCTAGAAAATTTTGGTGATTTTTAAGTAAAATAATTGTATTCTATAGAATTTTGGCGAATTGTTTATGAAAAAATCGATATTAGTGAATCATTTTTGAAAAAAATGAAAAATTACTTAGATGATGAAATTTAGCCCCTAAATTTTTCCTTGATTTGGAGTGTTGTAATTTGTCATGAAGAGGACAAAGAGAGATATATGAAGGTTGCATGTGTATGTTATTAAAAATGCCAAATATAAGTAAAGAACCTCCATAATTGTCTCTTCATCCTCCTCTTGGTGAGGTCAACATTCATCCATACTTAAACAACAAACCTAAATGTTGTTTGACATTGGTCAAATTTCATAGTCGCCAAGAGGAGGATACTTGTTTGACAAAACATGGTATTCCCACATAGGACAAACACCTTCAGTAACCACTCACACAACCTGATCAAAGATCAATACACCGATGTTTTTACGTGGTTAAAACCCTCAAAGAGAGAAACAATCCATGGCCCCAACCAATGTGGCCACTTGAGGGAATATATTAATGCAAAAGAAAAACATATTACAAGAGAATTTCTCACAATTGATTATCAACAAATGACCCTCCATGCTATTTAAATAGAGACGATGGACCAATCAGGTGTTAATCTACAAATCATTGTAGTTGTTAAGATCAAGGAGAATATGAGCCGTCGAATCACTCTATGTCTAGAACATATCATGATTGTCATATTACATAACTACAAATGCATACTGATGCATACTAAAGAAACACACTAAGAAACACACTTTTACCTAAAGACGCATTAGACCAAGTTGAACTTAATTAACTCCTAAGTGTCTAAATATCCAAACGACCCTCCTTAAGAACAATTTGGGATATGATTGAAGGATTTACAAAGGTGACAAACATAGGAGAATGAAGGAGGCATTAGATCCTATCCGCCCTTAATGAAACTTCCTAAACTCCTAGCATAGATCGAAGTTTGGAAAACTTTGCTTCTATAAAAGCCATTGAAAAACACAAAATGGGTTATTCCCACATAGGACAAACACCTTCTGTAATCACTCAAACAACTTGATCAAAGATCAATAAAACAATGTTTTTACGTGGTTGAAATCCCCGAAGAAGGAAATAGTCTATGACCCTAGCTAACATGGCCACTTGAGGCAATATATTAATGCAAAAAAAAACATTTTGCAAGAGAGTTTCTCACAATCGATCATCAACAAATGACCCTCCATGCTCTTTAAATAGAGATCAAGGACCAATAAGGTGTTAAGCCATGAATCAATGTAGTTGTTAAGATTGAGGATAATATGATTCATTGGACCACTCTATGGCTAAAACATATCATGACTGTCAAATTAC
This sequence comes from Picea engelmannii, assembly GCA_009831015.1. Classification (NCBI taxonomy): domain Eukaryota; kingdom Viridiplantae; phylum Streptophyta; class Pinopsida; order Pinales; family Pinaceae; genus Picea; species Picea engelmannii. Next base: position 1,041,771 of record ML777283.1, on the reverse strand, counting down.
ATAACTACAAATGCATACTAAAGAAACACACTAAGAAACACATTTCTTCCTTAAAACATATTAGACCAAGTTGAACTTAACTAACTCCTAAGTGTCTAAACATCCTAACATCACTGAGTATTATAACGATTCCTAATGTCTATTATGGTAGCTCCTGCATATATCTCTCTTCATCCTCATATTTGTCCTAAGGATGAACAATCAACTTCCTCTTTGAATTATAAAAAATTAACTAGTTAACTAACTTAACTATCATTCACTAGTTAATTAATTGACCATAATTAGATATAATTACCTATGTTAACCATGTTCAACTACAATTAATTATCATTTCCCATAGTTTACCATCTTCCTCCTTATTTTCACTATCACTATTGGCTATAATTCCCCATTTATTCTATAGAATCTTATCACTAATGGTTATAATTCCCCATTATATAGAATCTGCCTCACTATCACTATTGGATATGGGACAATGAAATAATCCCCCATTTATTCTATAGGATATGGGATAATAAAATTATAATGACAACTTCGAATGTTCCCAATACCACGTGTTCATCCAAAAACAATACAAGAGGTTCTTATTTTCCAAAGGTTGTTTATATTTCATTTCACTATGCAGATCTTTCAATGCGTCGAACATTCCATTGTTCTTCGCCGACCAATCTCATTTCAAATCTATGACAATGTTACTTTTACATCCAAATGTCAATGCATATTTTATTTTAATAATTATATTAAGTGCGTTACCAAGAAATAGATATAAATAAATAATTTTAAAAAGAAAAATCAAAATGCATGGATTAGTAAAATGCTAAAGTGAATAAAGCCCATTGACTTTCTAGAAAATGGGGTAGGTGAAGTGTATCTTCTTCCTTCATAAAGTTTATTGACTTTCTAGAAAATGGGTGTATGAGACTCCCTTGTTTGTGGGACAAGGGATCCTTCTTCGTCCAACGATTTGACTGGTAAAGTCTACGAAGGTATACATACCCTACCCCCTCTGGATTTGAACCTGTGACCTTTTAAGAGAAAACACATGTTCTTAACCATTAGGCCCACTCAAGCTATATAATTATGAAGTTATTAACAATTTTTAAATCCTATATCAATATTGTCACCTATATATATTACATCATATATAATATCATTTTACAACATATTTCAATCATCATATAAAATATGATTTCAATACTGTATTACATCATATATAATATCATTTTACAACATATTTCAATCATCATATAAAATATGATTTCAACACTAAATGGAGGATAACATCAACAATTAAACCATTCCAATATTCAACAAGACAACATAAAGTTGGCATGGGCACTTTCATTTCTCATTAATGAGGATTCTCAACTTTCTCTACAACTATAACATTGGATGTCATATATACTTTATATATACTTATATATATTTATAGGTAAAATTTGTTTCATATTTATAGATATAATTGTATAAGTATGAATATAAATTTTAAGACACATTTTCATGATTGTAGAAACTTTTTTTATAAGAATTGGGAGACATGTTATTAAAAAAAAATGGGCGACCGCAACTCATCAAGGAGTACATCAAAGTTCAAAAATCTCATAGGCATATTAAAACAATTTAGAAGGTCTACTTCCGAACTAGCTAACCAGTATTCAGTTTGAGCTTCACTAACTTTCATTACATTACAAAATTTGTAATTCACTCTTTTCTATAAAAGAGGCCTAATATGCATATATATTTAAAAAACATTACATACCCAACTTCCGAACTAGCTAACCAGTATTCAGTTTGAGCTTCACTAACTTTCATTACATTACAAAATTTGCAATTCACTCTTTTCTATAAAAGAGGCCTAATATGCATATATATTTAAAAAACATTACATACCCAGTGGAGGTGGGTCTGTGTTGGGCGCAAGCCTATTTTGAGAAGAAAGTTTATTATGAGTACAGACCTATTTTTGGAGAAAATATCTATTTTGGGAAAGACCTAATTTTGGAAAGGAAGACCTAATTTTGGAGCACGCGCAACAGGTGGCAGGAAAAGCAACATGCGAGAGGAAAAACAATGTGGCACGCAGGAAGGAAAGCCTAACCATGATAGGGTTAGGGTTTTTGATAAGGATTGTAATGACTATAATCCTGAAAAATAGTAAAAATAAGAACTTAGGAGGTCTAGAAGGGGGGATGCCAGCTGAGGATGTTAAGGATTTTTATGCAGTTGATTGTAATAGGTCTTGTAGAAGAGTCGAATAAGATAGAGTTGAGGGTTAGGTCATAGGATGAGGAGTTTGGTGTGATCTAGTCTGCCTCACAGAGGGTCCTTAACCCATCTCGATTGTATTACTGAAGATTTAATGTGCACACTATAAGATTTTGCAACATATTAAATAAAAGAGCAGAGAAGCCAGAGCTTTGTGGATGTAGCCCCAGGAGGGGGTGAACCATGATAAAAATTGTGTTATGTGTGATGTTTATTGAGTATTTACTTTCTGTTAATGATTAGCTTATGAATGAATGATTGACTATATGTATTAGCATGCATGCATAAGACTAAAGATGAATGAATCCTAGAAATACTTAAATTGAGAACAACCGGATATGCTCTTCCAGTCCATTGTGCTTCCTGCCCAATCATCATGGACATATCCCTGCAATCTCATATCTATACCAGAGGCATATCTCAGGCCATAACCAATTGTGCCTCATAGATATCTCAACACATGCTTCGCTGCTATCCAGTGTGTCTGTCTCGACTGACTCATAAATTGACTGAGTACACTCATTGCATAGCATATATTAGGTTTGGTGTTAACCAGATACAACAATGATCCAATCAGTTGTGTGTAAAGATGTGGATTAATCTCACTTGAATAAGAAGAATCCTCATTCATTTTCTTCAAATTCATCACGATCGGTGTAGGCATGGATCTACAGTATGTCATCCTAAATTTCTTCAATATCTCAACTGTATATTTTCTTTGACTTAGGAAAATCTCATCAGTCCTCTGCCACACTTCTATTCCCAAGAAGTGGTGCATCATACCAAGGTTCTTCATCTCGAATTCAGAATCCAATGCATGCTTGCATTCAACAATAAGGCTTTCTAAACCGGCGAGGAATAAGTCATCAACATATAGGATCAAAATCATACACTAGCCACCAACAATGTGATAGTATAGGTTGGGATCAACAACACTCTTTTTGAAGTCCAATCTCATCAAGTATCCATCAACCTTCTCATACCACGCACGAGGTTCTTGCTTTATTCGGTATAGAGCTTTCTTCAACCCTCATACACGAGACTCCTTCTCATGTGTCACAAATCCATCTCGCTACTCGATGTAAAATTCTTCCTCGATCTCACCATTGAGAAAGGTTGTCCTTACATCCATTTGATGTAGTCTCCAACCCATGGATGCAGCTAGGGAAATAATCGTATGGATGTAAGTGTATGGGGAAACAAGAGAAAATATCTCCTCATAATCTATTCCCTCCACCTGAGAGAATCCTTTATCCATAAATATTGCTTTGTACTTCTCGGCACTTCCATCGACTACATGTTTGATCTTATAGATCCACTTGGAAGTCACTACAAACTTCCCTTCCGTTCTTGGAACAATATCCCACACATCATTCTTCATGATGGACTGATACTCTTCGATCATGGAATCTTGCCAAACCTGCTGACCTATTGCTTCTCCATGACAAGAAGGTTCAATATCAATGATGTGGCTCATAGCTAAAACATAGCTCGAAAATATCTGTGGTCTCTTTCTCTCTCGAAATGTACCACGAGGAGCTTCATGTCCCTCTGCCTTCCGCAGAGTCTATCGAGCCCATGCCGACCTCTTCTGGCCTACTACAATGTCTCTAGGAACATCAAATGGATCAATTGGATCTGTAACTGTCTCCCTCTGAACTACTGAAGGGGGAGAAGGTACTATCTCTTCCTTCTTCTCACTGTCAATATCCATATGAGATTCTTTGGATCTTCGCAAGGCTATCTCTTCCTCAAAAGTGACATCTCTGCTAACCTCGATTTGTCTCTGACCAAGGATGTATATCCGATATGCCTTCGAAGATTCATTGTACCCCACAAATGTACCCTTTCTGTCGAAAGGGTCTAGCTTGGTCCTCTTCTCCTTTGGGTACATGAAAATATACTGGACATCCAAATATCCTGAAGTTTCCAACCTCAGGATTCACTCCGGTGAAATCTTCTTTGGGAGTCATATTATTCAGAATCTTATGAGGACTCCTGTTATAAACGTACACTGTTGTCATGGATGCCTCTGTCCACATAATCACAGGTAGATTTTGATCATGTATCATTGCTTTGGTTTCCTCAACAATAGTTCTGTTCTTTTTCTCTGCAACCCCATTCTGCCGAGGATTATAAGGAACGATGTACTCCCTATTGATCCCTGCCTCAATACATAAATCACTGAAATCCATGGAGGTGTACTCTCCTCCATTATCTGATTTCATCACCTTGATCCTCCTCTCGTCCATGTTCTCAACCTGAGCTTTAAACACTTGAAATATCACAAGGACTCCATCCTCGGTATTCAAGAAGTAAATCCACGTCTTCCGACAGTGATCATAAATGAAGAGCACATAGTACAAATATCCGTTCAAGGAAGCCATGGTCATGGGTCCACAAACATCTGTATGTATCAAGTTCAAGATCCCCTTGGATCTACTGTCACTTCTCAAGAAGGACCCCTTGACATTCTTTCCAAGAGCACAACCACTGAAAACACCATCATGCTCAATATGTATCTCTGGAAGGCCTGCCACCATATTCCCTAGAGAGGGAAGGTATTTATAATGTAAATGAGAAATCCTTCTATGCCATAGGTCTCTCAAGTTGATAGTATCATGTAACAAGGCCTGGACTGGTCAGACAATCAATATGTACAAACTGTTTTCTCGAACACCAATCACCCGGATAGAATCCATGTGTGAGTTTTTTTTCCATGCAATAACTTTTTCTATAGAGAAGGTAACCTTGTAGCCTTTATCCTCTAAGGCAAAAACATAGACAAGGTTCCTTTTCATCCCAGGTACATATAGTACCTCACTCAATTGAAGTGGTATGTCAAAATCTAGTTGGAAGGTAGAAGTTCCAACTCCTTTCACAATATATCTGGAATTATCACCAAGTACAACATGTAGACAAGACTCTTTCTCAACAAGGTCTGTAAGATGTTCTCTATCTAGTCATGTGCCTGGAGGCACCACTGTCAATCAACCAAATATCACTATCTGTAGGAACCGTACCTAAGAGTGTTGATATGAAGAAGAATGCTTCATCTTTTATGTCTCATCTCTCTGATGTGGTTCTGGATCAAGACCGACAATAGACGCATGCTGTCCTTCTTTCTTCTTGGTAGGACAATTTCTCGCAATGTGTCCATACTTTTCACATCTGAAACATTGAATCTTTGAATTGTCTTTTCTATGTTCATGACCTGAAGCTGCTAAAGTTTTCTTGTCTTTGAATGCTTTGCTGAAAATTCTTCTATTACTTTTGCCTCTGTTTGCATGGGCAACAAGAGCTTGATTTTCATCATGATGGGAGTCTTGCACTCCTCTAGCTATAAGTCTAGTTTCCTCTTGAGTGCAGTCTATCCATAGATGATCAAACTCAGGTAAATATTCTCTTCCAATGATACTTTGAAGGAATGGTTCCCAATGTCTTGTAAGAGCATTGAGAGTAATCATGACAAGTTCTTTGTCTGTTATGGTTTCTTCAATGCACCTAGCTAAATCTATGATCTCTGAGATCTTCATGAAGAAAGTGGAAATGGTTTCAACTTTTTTCATCTTGATATTTTAAAGTTGGTGCTTCAATGTAAGAGCTATGTTTTTGTTGTTACTTTCAAACATCTTCTTCAATGCATCATACATTTCATAAGTTGTCTTCAGGGTAGATATGTGAGGTAGTAGATGATCTCTCACTGAATAGATGATTATCTTCCTTTCTTTGACATTGTCTGCCTTCCAATCAATCTTCTCTTCATTGATAGTTGTTGTTGGTAGAGTATTTTCTATCAAAATAAATAGGTCATCCTCTTCTAGAGTGGTTTATATTCTTGATTTCTAGTAGCTGAAGTTGCTTGTTCCATCAAGCCTATCTTCCACCAAAGTTTTGTTTCTCATGGCTTGCAAATTCTTCACAAACCCTAACGGTTAGGGTAGAAAACCTAATGGATAGGATATAAAACCTAGGTTTCGTTGGACTTATGAATGCCAAAAATAATTCTTGGAGAGTAAAAAATAACCTCAACAAGTTTGCAAGAATAGCCCAACAAGTTGCAGAAACCCTAAAATTGAAATTCTGTAGAAATCCTAGAAACCCTAGGGCCCAAAAATCAAAATTTCTCCGATTTGCAACATGAGAGTTGTAGGAGGTGCACTGAGCTAGGACGTAAACATATGTGCAATAATTAGGCCCATTATTCAAGGGGCAAATGAAAAAACTATCAGGATGAAGAGGGTCGTTTTTGCAATTGCAACAAGAAGGTGTCGACTAACTCTTCAATGGCTTGTGCAATGGTTCTTCAGGAACTCTGCTCTGATAACATGTTGATTTTTATTTTATTTTTCAGAGCTTAGCTCAAGCACATGTATTTTATTTCAATTTAGCATGAACTTGAACCATAAACAATGCAACAATACCATAAAAAATAGTTGCAGTAATCAAGATCACAAGAAGAATAATCATGCACAATAACACAAGAGTTTATCCTCGGAAAAGCCTTCTTAATCAAGGGAAAAAACCATCAATCCTTTTCTATAGAGTCAAGAGAAGATCCCGCACACCATAAATCCTAGAGCACACAAGAGGGTGCTCTATGACCTTGAAAATTGTGCATAAGATAAGTGCTCACTTCAGCCGTACACTTAGCTTGAGAGAATATTACAATGAAGTGTGTGAGAGTGATCCAAAATGGGGATTTACTCTCTTATTTATACAATACCTAACACAACAATGGGTGTGTCTATTGGCACAATAGGGACGACTTCTATAACTCAATGATATAATTAATATTTACACAAATATTAATTATCTTTACATTGTGGGGTCGACTTGTACCCTTTACACAATTAGGGTTACATAGTAAAACTTACTCTTAGACAATATAGCAAGGGATCTACACATCCTCTAGTGCTTAACCACTAGGGACACATCCACCTATGCTCAACCATAGGGATGCCACTATCAATAGATCAACTCAACTAAGTCCATAGGAGCACCATTTGGAGAGCTATCTCAAGTCGAATCAACTAAGTCCATATGAGTTTGACAGAAGACCATCTCAAGTCGTCTCAACTAAGTCTAGAGGAGAACGACAAGATACCACATGCCATCTCAACTAAGTCTAGAGGAGTATGACACACCCATAACATGGGCTCTCTCACAGATCGTCTCAACTCAGTCTAGAGGAGAATGACCAGGAGAATATCTCTGAAGCTGCAATCAACAACAACCAAGAGGGCCGACAATTTTAGAGGGTTTTGTTGGAACCTGTTGAGATCCAAACCTGGGTCAAAGCAAGAACAATTAATAAGAGAAAGAGAGAATAAACCAACAAATGGTTCCGTTTCCGACTGGAACTGCACAAGATTGAGTGGACACGATCTGTGGAAGAAACACATGGAGGATGAAAGTATAGAAGGGAATGATCAGGCCATGGAATCCAACAAAGGCGGAGATTGAAAGATGGTTGAAAACAAAGGAACTTGATTTTGGACAGAAGGACAAAAAAAAACCTAAGTTAACACTGCGCAAATATCTCGACAAATGCATGTTTAGTGACTTGCATGAGGTATTGTTCTGTGATTTCCCGCATTTGTTGTGGGAGTGGTTATTGATATTAAAGGAAAACCACCCTACAAATTGAATCAGATAGCTAGAGTGGAATCCTATGGAGATCATGCAGTCACAACAAGTTAATAAAAAATTTATGCGCATAGTAGATTTCTGGTTAGACAATATTGTTGCAGGGTTTATCACCAAATTTGTAGTAGATACCGTGAAGTCTTACACCACAGTCGAGCAAGATTTTCTAAAGGGACCCAGAGGTAGGTACATCAGATCGCTGTATACTTCAATCAAGATTTTATTGTATGAAAACTGTGTGATTACCATGTGTTATCACATAAAGTTGTCAAGGTCACAGGATGACCAAGTCTTTTGTTGCATAGGTAACATCCAAGCACAACATTCAAAAGAGGTCCGTTTTGGGTTTGAATTACAAGAAACCAACAGGTTTGATTTTCCACGGTGGAGAACCCATGTGTCGTTCAAATTAGCATCTCTCAGACAGTCAGAGTTTAAAATTTGCACAAGGATTAACAAATCCCAAAGTCTTGAAGCCCAAACTCTGGAAGTGGATCTCGACCGTCCAAAACAAGAGGACACGTGGAGGCAGATATCACACTTTGGGAATTCGACACTTTAGAGGATTGTAAGAGCTATGCACTGAAAAGGCCCGAAGCCCGAACCCTCAAAGTAGTGTTCGACTGAAATGTCGTTGTGGGCCTAACCACTCCATTGGTGTTTTTCAACTCAACACTTGGCGCTCATCCGTGGAGACAAGTGGCACTCATTTCAAGCCATTTTGTTGCGTCATTCGCTCATTTCCACATGACACGTGTCACCCTTCTTTTCATGACACATTAGCATAGTGACGTCAGGCCAACATGTCAACATTGGGAGATCGTCCTCCAGAAGGTGTTATTATTCAACACCAAAAGTAGCGCTATCTCCAAGAACAGTTAGAAGGATCCTAGAGTTGGCGGGCGGTTAAACTTTAGCAGGGGTGCTAAATTGGCAGGGCTGTCCAGATCATGAAAAGCGACTAGATCAACGACTTCAAATCGTTTCGGGGTCGCAACATGCTCGAGCGATAAAAGGCCTTGAGCGGGCCGAAATCCTAACCACGGTTTTGTGGGGATGCTACGTGGCAGGTGAGGGTGCATTTTAGTCCCAAAAAAAGTGTGGGTCCAAACCAATTTCGACGGCCTTGAAATCACGTGCATGTATGATGCCGTATCCAACAACGATAGGTGGTCGCCCGATAGTCGTCCTGTTGCACTCCAATCTCGAGAAGGATTCAATTAATGAGCAAGGACTAGTAGTTGAAACCTCAGCTCAGTCCATAAATATAAAGCTTGGAAGCTATGGCTGAGGAGGCAGGACTGTCAGCCCGAGGTACAATGATGGACGATTTTTCCTGCAGGACCATGCTGATCTGAGCTTGCGTTTGATAGAAGAATACATGCATAGTCTGAAAGAAGGTTGCATAGACATAAATCTTTGAATGGAATGGCTAGATCACACTCCTAGCAGTTGTGGGATGATCTGAGTATAAATAGATCAGTTCAATATTTTGTTATGGTCCTCAACTGGTTGAGCAGAGCTCCCTATTTTGTAATATTTTGATAACAGAGATGTTCTCTGGTTTTGTATGAGACTTAAGACTTTTTCATTAATAGAAGTCAGTTTCTTTCATCATCTTATTTAATCTGTGTTGAAACACTCATGCATGGAGGATCGAGATGAGGGTTGTAGTCGTATTATAATGTATGTTTAATTATAGTATTGTTGTGACCAATTTCAGTCAGTTTCTTTGTTATCTTGTTTCTTCTTATGCTGAAATGATTGTGCATGGAGGATCCATATGAGTTGTTGTAGTCACATAGTAATGGAGGTTTGATTATTATGTTACTGTGATATATTTCAATGTCTGAAACTTAAGTCCAAGAGTGCTCTTGTGCCTGAGTTTTTCTTCACCAAGTTGCTTGAAAGCTGGATGCCCATGGTAGACTTGTCCACCTTTTTCACTAAGTCTTCCCTTTGCTCACCTTTAACCTTAAACCAATGACTGAAGTTAATGAGGACCTCATTTCCCTATGCAATGCTTGTCTAGTTTTTGTGTTAAAACATTATCATACTGAGCTTTGTCCAATTGACCTCTATTCATAAACCTACCTCCACACACATTTTTGATGGGTATTAGGCTTATTCTCTTGTTGTATGAGGGTGACTCTCAGTGCTAACACCATGGAATCAAACAACTAAACTTCCCTGTGTTCATGGGGGAAGGAGGGAAGCATTGATAGGAGGCTGATAAATGGAGGAAGAGATGGATAAGGGAAGGAAGAAGGAGGCCATGGACCCAATCATGATGGAGGAAGACCAAATAAAAAAGATAATGGAAAAATATGGAAATATGCGCAGTGGAGAACACTACCAATATAAAATGAATAACAAGAAGAGAGCCATAGCCGTCAGAGAGGGCTTGGCAAGCAATGAAGAAGAGGTAGAGGATCTCCGGGATGTGGAGAATATTGAGGAAATCCTGTGTGCAAGATATAAAATGAAAACAGGAGGTCCAAGGTCAGGGACAGAAGACAAAACTCCAATCCAAATCACCATTAGTGTGGAACCTACAACCCCATGTGTGACTAACACACTAGAAAAAATACTAGTGTTGAGACAACCAAATTTTAGTGGAAGAAAAACAACAGGACACACATCCAATCAAGGATCATCAACTGGAGGAGCCGTTTTAGGAAGTAATAGTGAATTTTCTACACCGTGCAGAGGTAGTAGTTCAACACAGTTCAAAATGGCAGGACATGATCCCACGATCAGAATACCAAAATTTTGGGGAGGGGCATCAGAGGACACTGAAAGGCACTTATTCAACTATGAGAAGAGCCAGGAAGAAAATAAAATCATAGATGAGGATAAAAATCTCGCACAGTTAGAAATCAAACTAAGAGACTGTGCGCTGGACTAGTATATGAGCCTAGATGTAAAAAATCCATAGGAAATAACAAAGACTATCACATACATGAAAAACCTACTGATAAACGAATTTCAGAATCTCAAATCAAAGGACCAGTATATGAATGAAATGATTGAAATTAGGAAAAAACCAGGTGAGACTATTTGGGATATTGATCATAGGTTTAAACATCTGAAAGGTAAGATGAAATATGAAATTACTGACATGCAACATAGGCATTTATTTGTGAACTCACTGTTACTAGATTTGAAATACCCATTAAGACAACAAAAGTTCTAAAATATGGCATAGGCTCTACAGGAAGCCTTACAACTGGAAGAGAACCAATATCAACAGACAGATCCAACAATAGAGGAGCCGAAGAAGGATTTTAAGAATCTAAAATTTCAACTTAACCAGAATAAGGGTAAAGAGAAAAGAGAAGTTGTTTTGTGTACCCTATGCAAGACGAAAGGACACCATAAGAATGAATGTCCAAATTTCATGCAGTATATAGCGACAGGGGTACCAAACCCATTTCCAATAGGAAGACCATGGTGTGATATTTGTAAGATACATGGACATGATACATATCATTGTCCAATGATGCAAAAATATAAGACAATACCAAAAAGTTCATATTGCAATTTTTGCAAGTCAGTGGGTCATGATGATAAGGATTGTAGGACGATGGAGCTAATGAGAGAAATAAATTCATATACATATAGGGTGCATGCATAAATGATGACATGACAAGCTGCACCTCAGTTCAACCAGGTACTACCACCATACAATAATGTGCAACAACAATACAACAATGTGCAAATGTAGTATAATAATTTGCAGCCACAATATAATCCTGTGCAGTATAACCAGGTACCTCAGTACAATGCACCACACAGAGATCGAGGTGGACACAGAGGTGGAGGATGAGGCAGAGGAGGATTTGGATGATGCAGAGGACCAATAGTGTGCCACAACTACCAAAAACTAGGAAATTATCCAAGGGATTGTCCACTCCCACCAATGACATGTATGTACTGTCGCGCAACAGACCATGACATAAAAGATTGTCCAACACTCTTCAGAAAGATCCAAGAAAAAAGGAACCAGAACAACCAAAATGTCTAGTGGATCTCTGTAGAAGCCAAGGATGATGGGAGAAAAATCAATATAGTCACTTGAGGAGGAGCCAAGAAAGGAACTGATGCAGTAAAACAAGATCCAACGCATCACCAATGGGTTAAGAAGAATATTGAACCACATAAGCAGTTTGATGCAAGAAAAGAAAAGGAAACATTTAAGGAGGCAAGACAAGAGTTTCTCAAGAAAAATGTTGCATCTACATCAACCATGCAACAAACTCAGAACTCACCAATGTATGAGATGCCATCCTCAATGGACCATACTAGTCAAGGAAAACCTTTAGAGTAAGTAAGTACCATAAAAAAATTTCTGCAATCTTGTGATAAGTTTTTAAAGGATCCATCATCTGTTAAGATCTTACAAAATCTTCTAGAAATATGCAACACAGAGGTAGAAGGAAAGTTACAACAAAAAACAATCAATCATATCCATACAAGAAGAAGGACAAGCAGGGAATTCAGACTGAATGACAACAATGGGGATTTCAACATTGGAGATATTATACTGGACTTAGAATCTGAAGTAAACATATTACCTAAGAAGACATATAATTGTATGGGATAACCCCCACTAGGCTATTCACCTGTCTAGTTGAAATTAGAAAATCAACACAGAGTGCTACCAATTGGAAGGCTTAAAGGTGTGACAATAGATTTGTATGGAGTGCACACTATGACAGATTTTGAAGTAATAGAGATAGTAGATGGCACAACACCTTACCTAACATTGTTTGGATTGGATTGGGTATTTGATAACCAGGCTATAATCAACCTGAAGACAAGGAAAATGAATTTTGAATCAAGAGAATATAGAGTCATTGCACCATTGGATCCTTAAGTAGGAGAAAGGTTTGTAGAGGCCACTTGTTTGGATCTAGAAGAAATAAACCAGTGGTACAAAACCACTATGCGAGAAGAGGATTATGTTAACCCAACTGCAGATGGGGTACTTGGCTGGAGAAGCATTACATCATATGCTTCTGAATCAGATACAATTTTGGAGAATTGGAAACAAATATTACTTGAATTTTCCACAAGGAGGTGCACAAGAATAGATCACGTAGTAAGATGGGTTGGTACAGAGATAAGAGAACCTCCCCATTTTTATGGGTTAAATGACTTTGAGGAATTTATGACAAAATATGAAGAGGAAGTGTTATAAAATCAAAGGCTCTTAACCCTAGATATTTCAATCAAGGAAATACCTGCAAGATGGTGGGGTGCATACAAAGAAATAATTTAGGATTGGTATCAATGTAAACAATTACTAAGAATTAGATTTGGCACAGAACCAGGGAACACTATAGTCCAGAACTATGATGGGAAAGGAATACCAATTGACACTTGGAGAAGTGCATAACACAGTGGAGGATGAAACCAACATAGGAATGGCCTCATCACTTTATCCATACATTGGAAGGGATCCCAGGGAACTGGTATATAGACCAAGAGATGCGCAAAGGCACTACATAATGGGCATGATTACAATAGAATTTTGTAATGACTTTCTCATTTGAACATGAGAACCCCAACATTGATTCAATGCTAAAGATGATAAGGGGAGAGCTATTTATTGATGAAACAGAGTTTGAAATCATGACAAAATATCAACAACAAAACATATAGACAGTCAAAGAGTTACTTTCATGCTATCATGTGGAAGAAGAAGCACCAGATGAAGATGATCCGCGCGAAATTCAGATTATAGAAATTGAAGGAGAAAGAGAGGTGGAAGGTCCATCTATGGAATCAGAATTATTTGATGCACCAATCAAATTTAAGAAAGTCAACATTGGGACGAATGACAGTCCTAAAATGGTAGGTATTGGAGACTACTGGGATGAGCAAACAATGTAAAGGATAACAGAGTTACTGCGCGAATACAATGACCTATTTCCAATAAACTTTATAGAGATGAAAGGTATAAAAAGGGAGCTAGGTGAGATGAAAATTCCCCTCAAACCTGAGGCTAGACCTTTTAGGAAGAGACCCTACATACTGAATCCAATGTATAAGCAAAAAGTGAAACCATAAAATGACCGAATGTTGGAAGTTGGTATTATAGAACTAGTTGATGAATCTGAATGGATCAATCCTATGGTAGTCCAAGAAAATAAAAAAGGGGAGATAAGGATTTGTGTAGATATGAGGAAACTCAATGATTCCTTCTTACATGACCCTTTCCCTACCCCTTTTACAGATGGGGTCTTAGAGAATGTGGAAGGCCAAGAAGCATATTCATTCACAGATGGATTCTCAGGTTACCATCAGATCAAAATAGCTCCAGAAGACAGGTATAATACCACTTTTGATATAGAATGGGGATCCTACCAATACACAATCATGCCATTTGGGCTAAAGAATGCACCAACCATTTTTTCAAGAGTAGTCATAGTTGCTTTTAAGGAATTCATACATCAATTTCTAAAAGTATATTTGGATGAATGGATTGTATATAGTCTGTTAAAGGACCATGTAGAAGTGCTAAGACTCGTGTTGGAAATATGCACACACTGTCAGATCTCATTAGACATAAAAAGATGCATTTTTGGTACACCTTTTGGAATATTGTTGGGACATATAGTGTGTAAACAAGGTTTACTAGTGGACCTTGATAAGATTACAATCATTGTAAATTTACCACCACTAAAGTTAGTGTGCCAGTTAAGAGCAACGCTGGGATATACAGGCTATTACATGAAATTTATAAAGGGGTAGGCACAGATTAATGCACCAATGGAAAAACTATTAAAGAAGGACACCAGATTTCAGTGGAATGAGGACTGTCAATAAGGCTTGGACACTCTAAAGGAAAATATGGTAACAACACCTATACTAGTATTCCCATATTGGGAAAAGACATTTCACATGCATGTAGATGCATCAACCATAGCACTTGGAGAAATTCTGGCGCAACCAGGAGCAGGGGATGTAGACCATCCTATAGCCTTTGTAAGTAGAAAGATGTCAGAATCAAAGCAAAATTACAACACCACAGAAAGAGAAGGCCTATCCATGGTATATGCACTTCATAAGTTTAGGCACTATTTACTGGGTAAACACTTTAAAATGTTCACATACCATTCTTCCCTCAAATATCTATTCACCAAGCCAATGTTGGGTGGGAGAATATGTAGATGGCTATTGTTATTTCAAGAATTTGATTTCAAAGTGATAGTCAAACCAGAGAAGCTGAATGCAGGACCTCATCACCTGTCAAAGGTAACTAATGTACAAGAACCTATTAACTTTGAAGACAACTTCCCTGATGCACAATTATTTTCAGTACATGTAGTTGTCAAATACTTTGTTGATATTATTGAATACTTAAGTATAGGGGTTGCACCACAGGACTTTAGCACTGCGCATAAGAAAAATCTGGTAGTCAGAGCTGCAAACTATCAACTTATTGTAGGACATTTATACAAGATGGGAACATATATCATTTTGAGAAGATGTGTATTAGAACATGAAAGGACCAGAATTTTAGTAGAATATCATGAAGGTATAGCTGGAGTACACTATGCAGGAAAGGCTACCATGCAGAAGGTGTTGCACGCAAGACTATGTTGGCCAACAGTCCATAAATATGCCAAGGAATATTGCAAGAAATGTGATGTCTATCAGAGGGTTGGAAAACTCAATAGATGGATGAGATTCCCCTAAGACCACATGTGACTCTGCAGACCAAGAGCTAGATATATCATTACTGTGACCAAATACTTGACAAGATGGGTAGAAGCAACACCAGTCAAAGACTGTAGCTCAGAGACAACACCACAATTCTTGTTTAATCAAGTGATCACCATAATTAGATGTCCCAAGATTCTGATGAGTGACCAAGGAACTCATTTTATCAATAATACCATCAAATCTATGACTGAGGAGTTTAAAGTCTATCACTAGAAGAGTACACCATATCATCCTCATAAAAATGGAACAATAGAAGCTTTAAATAAGATTTTGGAAAATGCTTTGACAAATATCTGCAATGTTTACAAAGATGATTGGGACTTGAAAATACCTGTAGTACTATGGGAATATAGGACCACATGCAAGAAGTTGACATGACAGACACCATTCAGATTGGTGTATGGGTAGGAAGCACTGGTTCCATTAGAATTCCTGGTACCTAGTCTGCGCGTAGCAACAATTACCAACATGAAAGAAAAAGGCGCAGTACCAGAGAGGCTAAGTCAACTAATGGAAATGGAAGAGGACAATATTTTGGCAGGATTTCACCAGGAATTACAAAAAGCAAGAGATAAAGTCTGACATGGCTGACATATTAAAAATAAGAGTTTTAAGAAGGAGATCTAATTCTGCTCTATGACAATAGATTTTTCCAACATCCTAGTAAGTTTATAATGCATTGGATAAGGCCATATGAAGTAAATACTGTCACAGATGGGGGATTTGTGTAGCTAAAAGACTTGGGAGGAGCATAACTAAAATGAATGATCAACAATAGTCGACTAAAACTATACAGGGACAATCGACCTACTAGCCCTTAAGAGTTAAAACATAGTAGGAAAGGGATGTATATGGTGTACTATAGTAGATTTTAGGAAATAAAACTCATAAAAAGGAATACAAAAGTAGAAAAAGGATAAAAAGGATAAAAAGGAAGAAAAAAGTAGAAAAATAAAGAAAATACAAAATATTGGGAAATATCGTGCACAACATATAGTGGAATCAGCACGACAAAAAGAAAAAGTGACTGCGTGCAACATATGGTTGAAAAGAAGAAAACACAACTCACTAGGGGAAAATTTACAACAAGAAATGTATGGCACACCGAAAAATTGTAGTGCACTAGAAACGGGCCAATGGTCGGAAAAGCACACACCGACCGTCGGGGTAAAAAGGCACAAAATGGGAATTTAGAAACTGAACAAAGTGTACTCAACAAGCTTTAACGCATTAATAAAAATCAAAGAAGCGTATCCAATAAGATTCAGGGCACTTATGATGCCCCATATATAGTGAAAACGCAGGCCAAATGAGACACATTTTTCATTTACAAATAGGTGAGTTTAGAGATTGTAGCAGTCGAAGCTTAATAGAGGAAGGAAGAATTAGCCACGATGGCACCTCCAAAGATCGACACACCTAGCCAAACAATACATAAAACATGTAGTAGCCACATGTCATCGCAAGAAACCACTGAGGTTGAACATGAGTTTACAAAGATAGAGGGAATCGTTGATGTTGACGCAATTCCTTCACCATAGGTCGAACCAGTGAGCGCCACACTAGTAGAGGAAGAAGATCAGGTCTCGACGATGGCCGAGATGGATATCGACTTGGACAACAGTGCGCAAGGGCACAACCCATTAGACACAATCTTCCCACCACAACCTTCCAGGGTCGAAGCAACCCACATAATGAATGGCAGTGACAGCGGAAGGACATAGTCTGATGGTCTAAGGCCACAACCTATGGTGGGGTCCGCATAGCAGGAGGAAGTACAACTTGAAGATATCACGGGGAAACTAAAGTCGGGTTGGGAAGGAGAATAAGAGGCTAGGAAATCTAGCACGCCAACACAGAGAAAGGGGAAACAACCCATCACACGGTCCCCATGCAAGCAACCTGATGCCTCGATCATTTTACCATGTATTCCAAAGAGGGTGCATGCCACACCAAGTCTATTGGGTTGCGTCAAAAGGATAAGATACATAGAGCATGATGTGTCTGAAACAAAAAAATTCCTAGAATTTGTACAACAATTGTATATGGAGAGCCTAGGCACAGGGCCATTAGGATATCCAGTGCTACAACCAAAGCAATGGGAGACAAGCTTGGAAAACACACAGATTCTCAATTTGCTGGAGATTCCTCATTTCGTATGGGGGAAAGATGTGAAAAATTGCGTCAAGCAGTTGTTGGTGGTCCTCCATGGAAGATTTTTGTGGTTGTAAGAACCTATCTCAATTGATGTGGAGATAATTGCATTAATCACATGCCTGCCATCAAATGGTGAGAAGCCCGTGCAATACATGGATGATAAAACCAAGGAAAAGGCTCTCGCAAAGGAGATGTAGAAGACTTATGGTAAAGAAAGAGGCTCGTGCAAAATTATTATAAAGATAATCGGTGACGTAACCACTCGAATGGAAATGAAGCTAATGGAATGCACACCACTTTGAAAATTCCTCAAGGAGGAGGTCCCTGCAGAGGTTGTCGCAACAACAACATAATGCACAAACGACACCATGCTCAGTTGGGCCCCATATTTACTGAATTTGTTCCTAAAGGACTAGAAGGATGAGTAGGACTTGGGAACATAGTTCCATTATTCCTGGCTGATGATATTGATAGCCTTAATTGGATGGAAAGAACTTACCTACTCATTTTTCTTCAACATAGTAGGATGTTTTCGTGCAACATGGTACACGTCGATGGGAAGCACTTCTGATTCCAAGAGGAGAAGTGGAAATGCCATCAATTTTTCTCGGTATCTCAACAACATACAAGACAACATATCCAACACATGGAGGATAACTCTGGAAGTGCTCGCACAGTACTAGGGGATAACCAACTTTAAGGCTATGTGACACAACATGTGGATCTAAGTGCACAAGCATCCAGAGAAAGAATGTATACAACTTTGATTCTGCATCAATGCAGAGGAAGTTGAATGGGAAATGAGAGTCTGACAGGATGAATGGAATATCTCGGTCATCACAAAGGACATGCCCAAGGGAAAAGAAGTGGAAGCAGGGTCGTCCAAGACATTTGCAGGGGTAACACCGTGACCAAGAAACCAACACAGCAAGGGAATCCCAGTCAAAAGACAACGCAACAGAAGAAGGGAAACACCCCAAATAAGGATGAGTAGATATGAAAGAAGTAAATTACCCCAACGTAGGAAGAAAAAGGAAGAGCAGACACAACAACACAATAAACCCCATAAAAAACTACTTCGCAAGAGACAGGGCCACCCAAACAACCAATCATACATACAGGTGGGCCACTCAAGAAGGCCAAGGCCCACAAACAAATCCCAGAATATACAATGACCGAGGATGATGTCGATGTTGTTGCAGAGAGAATATAGGACCGTGCAAAAGATGAGTTTGAAGAGGCCGTGAACCAAAGAGACAATATAAGGAATGAATTGGCCAACATTAAGTAGGTCTTGGAACAGATACAAACAACGCAAATGCAAGAAAGGGGAACATAACCGATCCCATGAGCAATAGAAGTAGAGGATAGGACCACACAGAACGAAGAAGACACAATCCAGATTGTAGTGCAAGAAAGTTTGAGATTCTGTTTAACAACATATATGCTGTAGGTTGACGAGGCTATAGATCAGGCGACACTCAAAGATATGGCACAAGTACAGTTGGTATTGGCTAAAATACCAACAAAGGCACTGCACAAAATACAAGTCAATGTCACATAGGAAGTATAATCACGAGCTATAACAAACGCAATGGAATTGCAAGAAACCAGAAATGGAAAGAATGCCCTTGAACTAACGGTAGAGCAGGTCAAGATGGAGACAAAAGAGGAGAAGCAACGTGCAGATAAATTAGAGCAAAAGTTGAAGGAAGCCTTCACAATAATTCCAGACAATGCGCAGGCATCCATGAGCAGTGTTGAAGAACATATTCAAATCATTGCACAAATGCTCAAAGACTATAAAAAGGATATTGAGGATCTCAAAGAAAATTTAACACCCACCACCCCTCCTGAAGTCACAGCTAAAAGGGAACAACAAGTAGCTTTGCAAGTGGAAATAATGGAGAAAGAAACTAAAAGGTCATGGAATTTTTTGATAGGACTGCGCAACTATGGAAGACGTTGGAGGAAGATGACAAGGTCCAAAAACTATACCAACAAGAGGAGGAAATGATCACTACAATCCAGGAGCTGAAGCAACGACAAAATTCCATGAGAATTACAGAGTGGCTGAAGGGTGCACAAGAGATGAAGACCTTGCAAACAAAATTGAAAACTGCACATAATAACAAGTAGGCTAGGCAAGCCCAGTCATAACCTCTCCAGGAGAAAGAAACACAAATAATTGTGGAACTTGAGGAGGAGAAGACAATAATGGCTTATAATCATGCCGAGAGCGTAGAGTCTCTCACAAAACATATGACAGTGCAGAGGGTAGAAGAGCTTACACAAAAAGTTGTGTAAACTAGAGAAAAAGGGGAAGAATTAGAAGGAAAGTTTCACAGCCTGGCAGAGGCTGTTCAGGAAGCGAGCAACACCTGAGTGGCCTGGGATGAGCCACATGTCAACTTTGGGGGCCTATTGGGTTCAAGCCTATTTTTAGAAGAAAGTCTATTATGAGCGCATGCCTATTTTTGGAGAAAATATCTATTTTGGGAAAGACCTAATTTTGGAAAAGAAGACCTAATTTTGGAGCGTGCGCAACAGGTGGCAGGAAAAGAAACACGCAAGAGGAAAAGCAAGATGGCACACATGTAGGTAAGCCTAACCATGGTAGGGTTAGGGTTTTTGATAAGGATTGTAATGACTATAAGCCTGAAAAATAATATAAATAAGAACCTAGGAGGTCTAGAAGGGGGGATATCAGTTGAGGATGTTAAGTATTTTTATGTGGTTGATTGTAATAGGTCTTGTAGAAGAGTCGAATAAGATAGATTTTAGGGTTAGGTCACAGGTTGAGGATCCTAGTGTGATCTAGTTCACCTCATAGAGGGTCCTTAACCCATATTGATTGTTTTACTGAATATGTAATGCACACAACGCAAGATTTTGCAGTAGAGTAAATGAAAGAGCAGAGAAGAAAAATCTTTGTGGACGTAGCCCCAGGAGGGGGTGAACCACTGTAAAACTTGTGTTATGTGTGATGTTTATTGAGTATCTACTTTCTGTTAATTATTATCTTATGCATGAATGATTAACTAGATGTATTAGCATACATGCATAAGGCTAAAGATGAATGAATCCTAGAGATAATTAAATCAACAATAAGGTTAATGCATGAATAAGGAAGAACACAATCCTAGATCCCCACTCATTCCTAGACTACAAACACCTGAGTATTGTAGTAACCCATTAAGCTATCTCGGGTGAGACTGCGTTGTGCACCCTATGCACATCGTTTCCTTTTGGTTTACCATGAGGGATGTCATGTTAAGGGGTTTTGTTGGAAACATTTTGAGATCCGAACTTGGGTCAACCCAAGAATAAGTAAGAATTTAAAGAGAGAACAAACCAACCGTCTGGTTCTGCCATTTCATTGTCATATGTGGGCATGTTCTAATCAAGAGTAGGTTGATTGACTAATGGAGAAGAGTCATTGTCAGAGGGATAATCGACAAGGTCTGGAGGAGTTGGTATGACTTGCATATGCAAATTTTCAACTTGAGTCCTGATAATGTACACCTCATCATGTTGTTGCCTCATAGCCTTCCTATGCTGAATGAGAAATTCCAGGATGTATGAAACTTGAGAAGACAAATTCCAGTATGTTAATTGAAGTTGCATAAGTTATTGTCTTATAGAATCTAGAGGGTCCTCTAGTGCTTGTTGTTGTCTTCTTCGATTAGGAATTGGACACAAAGGGGGATGACTATTAAAGATATACCAACGTGAGAGGATGGGTTCAAAGCCTCGTTGTCCTGAACAAAGATACCACTTGCTTCAAAAAATCAGAAGTGAGAGATTTGCTATAGCAACAAGATCAAATAAATTGAAGGCCCTGGTTTGACAAATGCTACCTACAAAATTCCACCTATTGGTATCCTGTCACCAATGAAAAGGTCAAGCCTATGTAATGTCTAAGAACCCTACCTCAATTCCATGTATTCTCTCATGATTAGTTTCCTCCTTCTTTCTTGTAGATTGGTCTTGAAATTGTTGCTTCAGTTCTTCCTCCTAAATTGTTTCCCGTTTTCTTTCTGTCGAGCGAACGCATTCACTATGCCCCTGAAACCAACTAGCATTGAGCCCTTTCACTTAAATCATGATTGAGAATGCCCCTTCTTCTAATATAGAGACTTGGAGATTGAAGCAACAAGCATCAAAATATTTAATTTTGCCTCCATGCCAGCATGAATAGATTTTGCACGTTTTGCATATTGTATGCCCTTTCATGATGGTTCCCAGGTGACTTGATTGTCCAAAAATTGATGAGGGACCTATGTTCATCGCATATGTTGTTTCCCACACAATCAGATGAGATATCATCATGCCTGAAATGTACATAACCTGTGTAATCCCACCTTGATCAAGCATGGGTGGTACAATGACCATAAATAAAAATGACTTGGTTGACAAATGGTGTGTGATGGAGGAGGCTCCCACTACTATGACAAATTGTTTCCTCGTGGATATGACACCCGAAAGACATGCACTGTATTAAGTTGAATTTGCATTGATTATGGAATTCGGTGGTGGGATAATTTCCCATTAATCCTAATTGTCCCTTTTGTGAGGTTGATTGCCAAGTTGGCTTGTGAGTCCGCCAACCGATTATTGTCCCTTAAAACATGGAGATAAGAAACTTAGGGTATTATGGCTAAAAATTGTCTTGTTTTTTATTTATTAAATTGCAGAGTTGTGAGTCCTTCGGTAAGGTACCTTTGATCAAGCTTCAAATAATGTTCAAAGAGTCTCCAATGATAATGATGTGCTAGATATTGAGTTCTCTGACTAATTGGATCCCTTTAAACAAAACATAGTCTTCCACTTTATTATTTGTGGCATGCCCTAGACTTCAAGTGAATGTTATATCATTATTCTCCCTGGGGTCTATAATGAATCCTCCCGCTCTTGTCTCCCGATTATTGCAGACAACTATTTTTTTTTTTTGTATTGGCGAAATCGACAACGGGTGGTTCTTGTACTCGTGTGACACATGGTTGATTCTTGTCTGCTACCTCTATAACCTTGAGGTACGTCCACACATCCCGCAAGAATGGGACACGAGTAAATTGGGGTGAGAATCGAACATGATACCTCCTTTACATATTTCCTTCCATTTGCACAACACTTTCCAGTCGGTCTACACCCCTATTGAGATTGCATACAACTATTATTGGCACTTAATTTATTTGTTAAAATGGCACAAAGAATATCAATAAAATAGATCATAGTAATCCTAACCATTAAGATGAAAACATTAGGTTCAAAAGTGATTTTTGTTTATTTTAAAATAATATTATATTATTATAAAAATATTTGATAAATTAGATTTCACAATATCAATTTTGAAGTGCTCAAGCATGTAAAGTCAAATACTTTGACTAATTACTATTACACAATGCCACTTTTTAAGTGATCAAACATGTAGGTATAATTATATAATTTTTGATCAGTTAAAATTTGAAATAACAAAAGTTTCAATAATGACAGTTGAATGGATTCATATATATGATATGGATTCTCTTATGGCCCAATATGGGGGCATTATGGATTCATATATATGATATGGATTCTCTTATGGCCCAATATAAGAGGCATTATGGATTCATATATATGATATGGATTCTCTTATGGTCCAATATAGGGGCACTAAAGTTTTCTAGTGGAATCGCAAATGTTCTTTGTAAATTTATCTCATATCATTCTAGTAACTTGGAAAGTGAAGAAGATGTTTTACCAATAGTCAAATGTCATGGTTTCCTTTAAGAGAAGGAAGCCAAAAATATGGTGGTTCCATGTCCCTATTCTAATTCAAAATATTAGAACATGCATATAACACCTATATATTCATTATATTCATGTCTTTGTTCACTTCATAGAAGATACAACATTCCAAATAACATTAAACATCATATCCACTTTTTAGAGTGCTAGAATGGTTCCTATTAATGATGACATTATGTAATTTTTAATTAGTAAGAATATTTATAACATAATAAAAAATGAAGATGCATTTCCATTATCAAACATCATATCCACTAAGTGAGCATATTCATTCAAGTGATATTTAATTATTGAGTGGTTTTTAATCAACCAATAGTTTCATAAATAGTTTAGACCTTTGGATTAGATCATGAATAAGGAAAATTTTAATGATTCATGCTTATCGTGTAAGTGTATAAATTTTGGAAAATCTTACTAATTCTTAAAATGCCAACTATAAAATGTTTGGTGATATTTTTGTAAAAATATTAAAATTTATTATATTTTATATAGTTTCTAGAAAATTATGACAAATTTTTAAGTAAAATAATTTTATTCTTTAGAATTTGAGTGAATTGTTTATGGGAAAAAAGGAAATTGGTGAATCATTTTTGAAAAAAATGGAAAATTAACTGGATGATGAAATATATGTAAAGAACCTCCATAATTATCTCTTCATCCTCCTCTTAGTGAGGTCAACATTTATCCATACTTAAACAACATACCCAAATTTTGTTTGACACTAGTCAAATTTCATTATCACCAAGAGGAAGATATTGAGTATTATAGGGGTTCCTGATGTCTATTATGGTAGCTTAAATTAAAATGTTCATATGGAACATTGTTATAGCACAAAATGCCACACCTATGCATTTGTGCCATGGCCTAACGCTTGCTAGACATTTTCCCAAATTGCGTCTCCAAAATCATTTAAAAAACATGCCTTATGAGCATATCTGCGGGTTTCCCTAGTGAAAAGAGAGAACATCTACGACTTGTCAGTGTGAGACTCGCGAATGCCCTAAAAAATAATAAAAAATAAAATAATTCTAAGTTTTCATGCAGTTTTTTTGGTTGGGCTCATTTCCCAACGTCCCCTTACCCATACACAACGTAATCCAACTCCCCCAACCTCTTGGGGAAGAGACAAAAACACCATTGGGGGATAAGGAGAGGATAATTCTTTTGGTGCAAGGTTATGCTGCCAGTATCTAACGAGCCTCCCTTTCCTATAATCCTCTAAGCAACACCACCTTTTATTTGGAAACTCCTTTTCCAACAACTCTTTCCTATCTATATGGATATAAGGTGTATCCTTATCCCTATTTGAGCCATCCAGGGAAGAGTATAGTGTTTGAGTCGATGCTTGAGGGATTCTTGGAGGAACCTGGAAAGTTGGCTTCGAGGTGGTGCCAAAGGCGAGACAAGGTTGCAACTTACCTTTCTGATTTGGTGTTAATAAAATAATTTTTTTCCCCTCCTATCTTGTATTCATTGTATGTTCTTTATTATTGAGTTTACTTTGAATATGATATATGACATGTATACTCTGTGATTTCATATCTACCTTCATACCAACCCTTGTATTATATCCATTTTGCAGGTTGGTTCCAACAAAGGATCAGAAGCTCGTCGAAAGAAAGGAGTGGGATCGAAATTAAATGGAAGACTTAAGGTGCACCCTTTCTTCCTTTTCCTTCCCTAACTTCTCCTAATAAAGTAGTTTTCTTTTAGTTTTGCGTGCTTATCTTGGAGGGAAGATTTCTATCTTCTCTATACAGTCTTGATCTGCTGTGATTTTAACCCAAAATCACGGGGAAAATATCACATCAACAAACATGTACATATCTATCTTCATCCTCATATTTGTCCTAAAGATGAGTAATCGACATCCTCTTAAAATTAAAAAAAAAATAACTAGTTAACTAGCTTAACTACCATTCCCTAATTGATTAGTTAACCATCGATACAATGGAAATGAGTATTTTAACTAATCTCCTCTTATATGTGGATTGATGCACCCTACAACTTTTTTTCTCTCCCATAATGCCATGGAACAACAAAATGCCAGAGTATAAAAATGAACACATGCATAAATGATAGAAACAATATAAAAATAAACATAATCATCACTCAATATTGTTGCTATTTAATCCATTCTTATTAGATAAATAACAAAAAATAATAAATATTTGAATATAAAACTAAACTTGATCTTATGAAAATGCATAAAATCCCTATTTTAAAGTTATGTATTGGTGGAATTGGCTAAACATTGAAATGGCCTCATGTTCTATCCCATCCATTGTGGTCCAAGTCTCTAAAAGTTATATAAGTTTGACAACTTCGCAAATATATACAGCATATAAACATCTTTAAAGGACTTATCTTTCTGCTAACAAATGAATTTTAAAGTCATATGTTGGTGGCAAAGTTAGTTACAAACCTTTTTTCCATTGAAGTGGTCTCATGTTTATGTGTTAAATTTGATTTAATGTTTGAAGATCTTATTCTTACTTTAATGAAATAAACAAGCATATTAATGACATATTTAAATAATCTATATATATGATTATTATATTTTATTAATACATTTTTTAAAAGTTTGTAAGACTATTTATAAAGATGTTTATATTGTAATTTGTTAAATTACTAGGTATATGTAAAAATATGATAGATAGGATTTTTTTATTATAAATAAAATGATGGATGTATCTTATTAGATTTTTATTGTGTGTTTTTTTATAATTAAAATGGTTATAATTTATATTAAAAAATCATTATTTGGACATTGTACATCACAATAATATAAATATAAATAAATTTATTAGAAGACAATTTTTTCGAGATTTCAAAATATCCAAATTTCTAAATTTATTAGAAGAATCTTTCAAGAGATTTCAAGATATCCAAATTACCTTTTGAAAATTAGATTATACAACAAATAAACCTACTAGTGTACATCATTAAAAAAACTGGTGTAGTAATAATATTAAAAAATTTGAGGTGAAAAAAAAAGTTGTGTTGACGGGCAAATTTGACATGCCGTCAACTAGAAGAATAGATCTGGTCCGAGGTTGTCTAAATAACCCAAGCCGTTTGGTGTAACCTATTTTGACGGGTTTAATGGCTCTGTTAGCCAACTAGGGTCCTAAAGATAGAAAAATAAAATAAACTAACTAAAGAAAAGATTCTAACAATTGACATAATAATTACAAATATTTATCTAAGAATGTGAATATACAAATGATTATGAACAATTTATATACAATTTACAAGGTTTGCATGAAATCTTGTGGAAATAATTATTTGATAAAGTTTCTGAATCAAATATGAACAACACTTTTTTTTTTTAAAGATATTAAACGAATAAATACTAAATGAATACAATTGAAACGGTGACACAAAAACAGTTAAAGCTAACTAATGTAATCATTGTTTCATTTATAAACAACTTAACTAAATAACACACAGAATAATTTGTAGTTGATTAACAAAATTGGTATTATCTTTTTGTGTTGTATGAGTTCCTGCCTGTACTGTTGTTAAGGGATACCTATAACAGAACAATACTAGCACTTCCAGAATACATTCAAAGAAGTATTTGATATTGGAGTAAATTAATAACAACATGAAGACAACTAATTAAAAATCGTGCGATCTTAAGATAATCAATATTTAAGAACGAAAGAAAACACAATTCTAAGAATTGATATTATCCATCATTTAACATTAGAAATAAATTCCACAATAATCAAATGATCGATTGATCACACATAAAAAATGGAATAAGAAATTATGGAGAGCATATAACATTTAACAATATGAAAAAACCATATGATGACAAGCTAAAGCTAAAATCAACCATAATAATATTCTCATAATATAACAGTAATGAAATAACAAAATGGAATAAGCATCACATAGGTCTAAAGCCAAAGATGAATTGTTTTCCCATATTCTTTCTCAAAATCACATGCCCATACTGTAGTCCTGGAAGAATTTTTAAGATAATAAACTCTTAAAGATTGAAAAAATTAATATATAAATGATAATAATTAACCATGTATTGATAAAACAAACTAAAGCTAATTTAAATCAATGCATAATCAATTATTCAAAGAATATGAAGATATTATAATGAAAATAAAACCATTTTACTCACAGGACAAAACCCATTAAGCAACCTGAAATTCCATATTCGTCTTTGAAAATACTCGTCCAGTCTCCCAAAGATTCCAGCCATCCATTACTCCATTTGAAAAGAAATAAAAAGTTTACAAAAGAAATAATATACAAAAGAGAAAGGATTAAAATCCTCCTCTCCAATTCTTCTCCTCCCTTGGCTTTGATCTTTCTCATATATTTATAAAATGAATGAACAATCTGGGCATCACTATTAATTTCCGCCACCTGAAATTTGCCTCTAAAAGACATCAATATCTCTCAAATCGTGCATTTGTTTGGGAAAATCTCTACATGAAAGGTAAATGGGTCCATTTTGGTTCTAGGTTTTCAACCGTTTCTCCAAATTCCTCACGGTTTGGCTGCAGTCAGTCCTGCAAAATCATGTGTCTGATCTTGACGCCTTTCCACATTTTATTTGTTGTTGCTCATAAAATTATTTGTAGCAATCCAATATTATTTTTGGATCAATCATCTTGAATGTATTTGGATAATAAAATCAAGCCATGATCAGATCCGTATCAAATATTTGATAATAGAAAACTGCGAAACAAAAAGAAACCTAAATTAATAACCTAAAAATTGTGAATAAAACAAAATCTAGAAAAATAAAAAATGAATTTAAACTAATAATAACTTATAAACAAACATTGTTTATAATGATCCTGAAACTCCAGAAGCTTCAAGTTAATGGAGAAGAGAAAAATATTAATTTTGGTTTTTTTACAAAATCAAACAAATGATAGATAATTATTTTTTTATTATTATTTTGAGATGAGATGCAAAATGAAAAAAAGAATTTAATTAATTAATATCACCAAATGATTTTATGAAAATGAGAAACCAACCAAGATATTATTTGATGAAGTATTGAACATATTATTCAAAATAGTCAAACTTGCTAATGATCAAAAGAAAGAACACATAATCATAATTTAAACGAAAGTAAACATTTGATAAAAATTAACATTTTTGTTTAAATTGAGATTTTTATGCTCGTTTCTAACTTTTGACATATACTCTTCTAATGAATGTCTCATACTATAGTGAATGTATTAAGTTTGTCTCAAAGCAAGCCAAGGTATGAAACTATTTGAAAAGGTTGATTCTGTAGCTCATTATAATTATCAAGATTCTAACGGGGGCCCTTTAAATTTTGTAAAAATATAGGGGGGAGTTGTTGGGGCCCAACAAGTTGTTACTTATGGATTGGTGTAGTAATAACATTAAAACATTTGAGGTAAAAAAAAAGTGGTTACTTATGGATTATTGCTTGATGGATTTTTCTAATAGAAAAATTATCTCAATTATATTATGAAAATATAATTCTTTTACAACTTTGTCTCCATAAAAAGTGTCTAGATCAGATCCCCAAGTTCAATACAAAATCACTAAAATAATATCGTCCAGAATGGTAGATACATGACTATATTACTAAGAGAGGTAACAGAGACCATATCTATTTACTAGTAAACTAGCTAATACAAAAAACAATGATTTCTCAGGAGAAAGACAAAGTGAACTGCCATACAATGGTCAATAAACAAGACAAAAAAAAAAAACTAGCAATCGATACCAATATAGGTTTATATGATTTCCCCCCCCGCTATGCCATTGATCCAAGGATAATATACAATTCTTCCTTCAGGTTCTCCAAGCTCTTGCTTTGATACAATATCTGCATCCCTATTGAAGTCCCTGAGAATGTGATTAAAACTGATAAGTTCAAAGCATCTGACCATGTCCCTTATCCTTGATTTCCATCCCTTGATAGCACAAACATGAATACTTCCTCTATTTGATAACCATTCAATCACCACTTTGGAATCACCCATAATTTGTAAGCGGTTGACTGAAAGATGTAATGCTAACCTGAGAGTATCCCAGGCACCCATAAGATCTGCTTTTGTATTAGTTCCTTTACCACAGTTAAAATCCCATCTTATGACAGAAAAATATGGAAATTTTATAACTCCACCCGCTCCGCAACATAAACCATCCTGTTGTGTTGCCCCATCGAAATATGCAACTGTGGTATTGATGTGTTGTTGTATCATAATGCCTCTCGAAAGTTTATCCTTCTTTTTTACCTCATTGCCAACATGTTGCGCAAGAGCTTTATAGAACACTTCCTGAATTGATGGAGTGCTCCCCTCGAAGATGGATTTGTTCCTTTCGATCCATATGAACCAATAGATCTGAGCAACTAGAGTCGAAGGAACAGTCTTGTCTTCATACCATTTCTTAATGCAATACGCCAAGGTATTACCAGTCCATATTAATTTATATCCTTGCGAAATTGTTACCTTGTCCCAAACAGACTTTGTGAAAGAACAGTGAAGGAACAAATGTTCAATGGTTTCAGATAATTTTTTGCATAAATAACATAAACCAGGTCCTTCTCTGCCTCTGGTTTGGAGAGTATTCTAGGTGAGGATCTTGCCTTCCACTGCCAACCATATAAATAGTTTTATTTTTAATTGTATTTTCCATTTCCAAATTGCTCTTCTCCAACCACCAAAATTTCTCAAATTGTTTGTTGATAATATGGCCCAATAATTGTTTTTTACATTTGGAACACCAAACATATCTCCACTAGTCCATAATAAAGTATCTTCGCGATCCTGAAGATATGCTCCCGAGTTGATTAATGCCTTCCTGAAGTGATCCCATTCTATGGCTAGTTCACCAGAAAGTCTTATTTCATTACTATTAATCCATGAAACCGAGATATGTGATCTCTCTCTAGTCCTCAATGTCTGTGCCAATGAATATATATTCTTGTAGTGAAGAGCATAAATCAGATTCACTGAGAGCAAATATTTTTCCCCCATTCCAAGAATCCGATCTTCCCCGATGGCTATGAGTTTACCCATTCCTAGGTTCCATCTCAACCAATGATTGATTAAATGAACTGATTTTAAGAGCCCACCCCAGATGTCTGAAGTTGAATTTTTCTTAAAAGTAGGAGACCTGAACCAATTTTTTATAGTTGAGTGTGGGAGGTACTTATCCTCTATAATGTGATGCCAGATACTTGAACTTGTTAAAACCCTCCAAAGATAATTCGCAGCCAATGCATGCTTGAAATCCATGATATTTCAAAGGCCCCAGCCCCCGTGGCGCTTTGGTAAAGAAATCATATCCCATTTGCATAGATGATAGTGCTTTGTATCACAGTTCCCTCCCAATGATAACCATCTGTAACACTAGTTATCTATCTTTTTTTCCATTCTTTGGATCAACCAAATCCAATCAGTCGCATGCTGGGAACCAATCTTTAAATAAAAACTGAGATATTTAAATCCCTTTTCCAGATAAAAAAAATTAAATGGAAACAAAGATTTGAAGGGAGATAACTCCGGTTCTGACAACCCTGCTTGATGGAAAGTGGAATTTGATACATTTATCCATAATTTTGAGGCTAAGTAAAAAGATTTTAATTTTTTTTCTATCTCCCACCATTCCAGCAATGTAGCGTTTGACATAATAATAATATCATCGAAAAATAATATATGGAGGATTTTGATAGTTCTAGAGACATGAATACCTGTCAACTTCCCTTCTCGTTGACTCTCCTTTAGTAATATACTTAGACCTTCCATAACTAGGATAAAGAGTAAGGGTGACAAAGGACAACCTTGCCTTAAGCCTCTTCCAATTTTAAAGAAATCTATAGCCTCTCCATTTATTAATATAGCAAAGGTTGTTGAGTCCAGACAACTCATGATCTAGTTTTTCATCTTTGAACCCATACCAATTTGGATAAGTATCATCCTCAATAGATCCCAGCTGACACAATCATATGCTTTTTGTAGATCTAACTTTAAAGCTAATGACTTTAACTTCTTGTTTTTTATGCTGTGAAGGCATTTATGAACAGTTTCTATAACATCCTGTATACGACGCCCTTTTAAAAATCCCAGTTTCTCCTTGGAAAGCGACCTAGACAAGATAGGCTTAATCCTGTTTGCTATAATTTTTGAAATTATTTTATAGCAGATATTGCACAACGAGATCGTCCTATAATCCCCAAAAGAAAGAGGCTTATTTATTTTGGGAACTAATGCTATGAAGGTCGAATTCAAACCACCTGAAATTTTTCCTTTCTGTCTCGACTCTTCAACCATGTTTAAAAGATCCCCCCCGACAAGATCAAAGAAGTGAAAAAAGAATTCCACAGTCCAGCCTTCAGGGCCTGGGCTCTTGTCAATCTTGATTTTTTTTAGGATATCTCTTAATTCCTCCAAATTCACTGACGATGATAAAATCTCTGCTTCAACTTCTATGATCATTTTGGAGAATTTCTCTGCCATCTTGACTTGTTCCGATATAGAAATATCTACATTCTCCTTGAAAAACCATTTGAAATAGTTGGTAGCAATGTCTTTAATATTCTTCTATCTTGTGTGTATGTTCCCCTCATCATCCATGATCTCCCATATGTACTTTGTATTGCACCTGAAATTTGAGAAATTGTGAAAAAAATTTGTATTTTGATCCCCGCTCCGGATCCATATGGCGCGGCTACTTTGGCACCATAATTCTTCACTCTCATTTATCAGTCTTCCTTTTCTGCTCCAAAGATTTTAATAATGAATCCTTCTCTATTGAGATCTTGACTTCCATCGTGTCTTGTAACAGAGAATAAATATCCTTTTCCAGACCCTTAAGATAAGCACTTGTCTGTTGATATCGAAGCTTCTGCCACTGTTTAGTCTTATCATTTAGATCCTTTAATTTCCAAATAAGTCTTTTTTGTTTACCTTCTTCTTCAAGATATTTTGTTTTGTTCCATAGAGCCTGAACCATCAGAGAAAAATCCTGATCCAGAAGCCATTGTGGATTGAGTTTGAATGGAAAAGCTTTATACATTGGAGGCATCTCCAACTGAAGAAGAATCGGGGCATGATCAGATATGAATGGGTATTCTACCCAGGACATGTAAATGACGACCCCTGAAAGTAAATCCTCCGAAATGAGAAATCTGTCTAGTCTCTTGGAGATCCGATCTGCACCAGATTGACCATTTCTCCACGTAAGAACAATTTTTCTTGGAACCAAATCTATACGATGTTTCTCTTGGAAAAGGGATTTATAGTATCCAACAGAGTGTCCCACATAAGATTTTCCTCCTAATACCTCTTCCGAAGATAGGGTCAAATTAAGATCCCCTACAATGACGAGATTATTTTTTGTTAGTAAGCCCGAGTTTTCCACCTAGTTCCAAAACTACTTCCGCTCCAAGCAGGGCCAATACACATTCAGAAATGAAACCTCCCTTTTGCTTGCTAAAATGATTCTTGTCAATAAGATCCCACCATAGGTAAGAAATGCGTTTAATTCAAATACATTTGGATCCCATGAAACCAACATTCCACTGGAGGTTCCAATAGAGTTGACAACACAACTAAACCAACAAGGCCTTAGTGTACTCATAAAAATTCTAGCTTTTTCTGATTGTACCATAGTTTCTTGTAAAAACACAATATCCGGATGTGTTTTTTTGAGTACTTTTCGAACCGAGGCGATTTTTAGGGTGCCTTTAGTCCCTTTGAGGTTGAGTGAGAGCATGATCATTACTTTTCCCACGCCAGGGATTTCACTTCTCTAAGTGCCCCACCCTCTGAATTATAGGGAGTATTTGAATATAAAGAATAAATGGTAGCAAATTTTTTTCCTGCGCTTCTAGTTTTTACAGGAGAATGTTCTATGCCCAACCCCCGAGACCATGCAAATTCCTTCCCTGACCCAACAACAAGAGAACATGATGTGCTAGCCTCCCTAGCCTTGGATGGAGGTTTTATAACAGACTTTCCGAGGAAGACAGGTAACTTAATTGAAGAATCTTGGTCACGAATAAAAGGTAAAACGGAGTCTAGTACATCAGACAGAGTGGACTCGTCATCCTTCAGTTCTCGGTAACCCAGACGTAATGAGGGCTCATCCAACTGTTGTGGCCGAGACCCAGTTAATGGTTTTATGGACAATATACCCAAATGAACCGAAGAGAGGTTCTGAGGATTTCCATCTATAGACTCATCTTGGGAAC
The DNA here is from genome assembly GCA_009831015.1 of Picea engelmannii. Classification (NCBI taxonomy): domain Eukaryota; kingdom Viridiplantae; phylum Streptophyta; class Pinopsida; order Pinales; family Pinaceae; genus Picea; species Picea engelmannii. The sequence goes on along the minus strand of ML777283.1, from coordinate 1,007,960 downwards.
GCAGAGAAATTAAAGGAGCATCACCCGGGGAAACAACAGGAATAGGATTCAAATTCTCTTGACACACAACAACTTCACTAGAATAAACATGAACCCCCCCACCAACAACTCGAGAAAATTCAACATTTTTCGTCGAGAGTTTTAACCACTCCGAGGAGTTTATCACATCTCGTTCCAAAATAGACAAAGAGGAAAAGAGAATAGGACAATATTTTTTCAACTTACCCACAATCGACTCTATAGATTCTGGTAAGCTGTCATCTTCCCGCGCCAGGTGTATTGGTCCAAGACCATAGAAACCTGTATTTTGTGAAGAATCTTTAGTGTCATACCCCAAAGAGGTGTCTTTTGGTTCATCCTTGTTATCAACAAAGCCTTTACATTCACGCCGCAAGTGAGTTGTGCTTCGACAAAAAATACACCTAAATGGAACACTTAAATAGTCCAAACGTTGGAGAAAGCGACGACCCCTCCATTCTATCTCCAAATTTTCCGGAAGCCCATGGTGTATATCCATTTCAACTAAAACCCTACCAATCTTTCTTGAGCCCACAAAAAGTGAATCAGTATCCACCACAAGAAAAATGCCAAGAGAATTTCCTACAGCTTGAAGCGCACCTTCATTCCAGAAGTACCAAGGTAACCCTGGCATGAGAACCCAAAAATGTCTTTGTGAAAAATATTCAGTATCCGTATCAATGGCCACTCACTACCTTTTAATCATAAGACTACTACCACCATTAATCCATCTTTTTTCCATAAGGAGCGAGGCATCCTCTGGAGATCTGCAAAGGAACCCCAACCATCCTTCAGTAAGTTAGAATATCTATGGGATGTAACCTAATAGTGGCTTCCAGACCTTTTCCAGCCAGTCTGTAAGAGTATCCTTCTGCAAGTTCCCGTAAGTAAATCCACCCACCAACCCGCAGAGCACCATCCTACACGTTTCCTCCAAACCTATATCGGAACCAAGAACCAATCGCCTCAGAACCTTATTCGACTTCCACTGTCTTCTATACTTGCGAGTTGGAAAAGGCTTATTAACAACCTTCCTCCTAACACCAGTAAAGCCTTCTCGACTATCTTCGAAACCCTGGTTTCCCTCAGAGGATAGCTAAAGAGCTTCCGTCCTAGTGTTGGATAAGTTAGGTAAAGAATCTAGGAGAGAAGGATGGTAGTTCGCCCCGCCACATAGAGGACACTCGCCAAGAGGTTGAACATGAGGTGTAGACTCCTTTGGGACATAAGAGAAATGGTTTGAATCTTGTTTCCACTAGTTATCAATGGCTGTGAAAAGACCAACCTCCTACCAAAGTCTTTCATCCGCTTCTCCCATCATATCTTTGACCTCATCATTTAAAGCGACCAATTCTATAGGAGCCATTTAGTGGCCACTTGTAGTCCACTAGTAATGCCCAATAAGCAGGTGTCACCGCCGACCAATAGAATTAGTGGACATAAAACTAATAACAGATAGTCACATGGGTTTCATTAGGAAAATTTTCCATTTGTTAACCTCCATTAATTCTAAATATGGAAACCGCTGAGATCATTGAATAACTCTAGGAAGTTAACACAGTTACCTAGAAAGGATAGATGAAATATTGAAGGAACAACATAAACACTGACACCTCTAACAACTATCAACAAAATAGTCGAATACTTCACTTAACTGCAAGTCGACTAAAAGATTATTAATGCAAAAGGCAATAACTACAGTGAAGATAGTTCTAAAATTCAGAAGAGGCACACTATAACCAAAGGAGGGAAATAAGACGATCAGACAAAGGAATAAAACAAGGACCCCACCATCCGCCTCCAATCCAAGCAGTGCCTATGGCATGGAAGCTCCGCTATTAACTAGGAAAGTGTAATTCCTGACCCCTGAAAAACCTACAGTGATTAACTCCTAGCTTATAAGCAATAAATAAAAACTGGAAGTGTATACCCGACGGAGGATAATCCTCTTCCATTGCTACTGGTTCTCCTGGAACATAAACCTCAATGCCGATAACATCCGTGTTTCCTGCCAAAAAACCTTTTCAAAAAATTCACCATTCCTGTAACTCAAAGCGATTTTCACAAGTACTCTTGCTTGATGGCTTGTTGTAATTAATGCTCTTGGTAAATATTTTATAGAATCTGCCTCCTAACTATCATTGTTGGCTAAAGGATTATGAAATAATCCCCCATTTCGATTTCCACAAGTACTCTTGCTTGATGGCTTGTTGTAATTAATGCTCTTGGTCAACATTTTCTAGAATTGGCCTCCTAACTATCATTGTTGGCTAAAAGATTATGAAATAATCCCCCATTTATTCTATGGGATAATGAAATTATAATGACAATTTGGAATGTTCTTCCAAACACCACGTGTTCATCAAAACCAAGAATAGTAGTAAAAGAGGTTCTTCTTTTTCCAAGGGTGTACCATTCGATTGTTCTCAACCGACTAATCTCATTTCGAATCTATGACAATGTTACTTTTACATCCAAATGTCAATGCATATTTTATTTTAATAATTATATTAAGTGCGTTGCCAACCAATAGATATAAATAAATTCAAAAAGAAAAATCAAAATTCATGGATTAGCAAAATGCTAAAGTGATTAAAGAACATTGACTTTCTAGAAAACGGGGCATCAATTTCAAAGGGTTTAGTGGCGTGATAAAGTGTATCTTCTTCCTCCGTGTGTAATTATTAGAAGTGCCATGCATAATAATGAAAATAAATTAATAAAGTTATAAAATCAAAATAAATTCATTAAGTTATAAAATGAAAGATGAAAAATATAAAACGTCAATATAGTATTATCAATTTTAATTAGATAATGTATTTATTTAAATAAAATAAAACATAATTTATGTTCATAACTTTTCTACTTTGTTGTATCTTTCTTAATAAATTAAGAAAGTTGGGTTACTCTAAATTGTTGACAATGTCAATGTCGTGTCTTCTTTCCCAACAGATTAAGAAAATTGGATTGTTCCAAATAGTTGATATATCAAATAGTTGTCAATGTCACAATAACACATGTATACGTGAATTCAAACAACAACATATATAATATCATTCTACTTATTTCAGTAATCATATAAAATATTATTTCAACATTAAATAGATGATTACATCATATAAGACAATTAAATGATTCCAGTATTCAACAAGACAACATAAAGTTGGTATTGACACTTTCATTTCTTGATAATAATGATTCTTAATTAAGCATTATATTTATCTACAATTATGACATTGGGTCTCAAAATTTAGTTTCATATATCTTGTTAAGACCTAGACAAAGCTCCATATTATGTGTAAAACTTTTTATGAAGTTCTACATATTGCATTATTACATTTATAGTGTTATAATTGTATGCTGGTTAGAACCCTTCATTGTACCTTTTCATTATAATTGCAACCTTTGCCTAATATATATATATACACACCAAGGAGACTTAGTCTTAGGATCATCTTATCTCATCTCATATAGTATTATGAATTGGATATATTGTAAAAGGAGGTTCCCCTTCCAAGTGCAGTGTATTCATTGGCTTCTTATCATTTTTAAGGTGTTGGATCATAACATTTGGTTTCAAAGCATTGATCCTAGGGTTTTTCTTCTTCAAGCGAGTCATCTTGGAATTTTCATTATATCTTTTTTCTGGGTCACTTCATAGAGCTAAATTTGGAGGTTACTTAGAAGACATATCGAGGTACCTATAGTAAAAATTTTAGGTTCTAGGTCGTTACACTTTCATAGATATACCCTGTGGAAGATAGGGTTTTGGACTCATCTTGAATTTAAACGTGTCATCTTGGTATTTTCACTATAATTTATTTTCTGGGCCGATTCAAACAACAAAATTTGGAGGTTACTTAGAAGACATATCAAGGTACATGTGGTAAAACTTTTATGTTCTGGGTAGTTAAATGTTTGGAGATATAGCCTATGGAAGATAGGGTTTTTAACTCATCCTGAATTCAATTTTAAACTACTCAACTTGGTATTTTCTCTATAACTTTTTTTTTTTTTCTTTTCTGGGAGGTTTTAGATAGTGGAATTTCTTGGAGACTAAGGATACTTCTCCTATTACAGGTGGTCCAAATTTTAGATTATGGTTCACTATAATTTCAGATAATATAGTCCATGTAAGACAAAGCTTGTGACTAATCCTAAAATCAATTTTAAAATAGTCATTTTGGTATTTTTGCCATAACTTTTTATCAGTGAAGGTTTAGAAAGTGAAATTTTTAGAAATTTAAGAAGTCGTATCAGAGTACTACATGCTAAAATTTTAGACTTAGAAGGGTTCCAAATTCAGATATACATTAGGACAAAAGTCAACCATCCATACATACTCCAAATCAAGGGTTTGAAAGGTACACACCTTACAATTGACATACATTTTTATTGAAAGATATGTTTTTGGTTATTCAAAATTAGTGATGAAGACAAAATAGAGGAGCATTATTATTGTTATTCCACATGGCTCCAAAAAAATGTCAACACCAATTAAACCTCTAGAAGTCTCATCTATATCTCATGAAGGAAATGATGTGATACATAACAAGCTATCCAAATTGGAGGAAAAACTTAATGATTTGAGTGCTAGGTTAATAATAAGTGATGAGTTTGTAAACTCACAAAGAAAAATTAAAGAAATGGAAAAGAAGATGGATGAAATGGAAAATAAGATGGAAGAAAATAAGAATGACATGAAAAAGAAGATGGATGAAAATAAAGAAGAAATACAAAAATCCATGAAGGAATTGCAAAATTCCATGTCTTGCATTATATTTCATGCTCTAGATGAGAGACTCCCTAAAGAAGATATCAAAATGCAATGAACTCATGAAAATAAAGGTAGTATTAATTTTGAACAACTTGCTGATAATAAACAATTTTCAAGTGGATTGAACTCTAATAGTGGAGTTAATTATGGTGAGGGTCTTAAATTCAACTTTCCCATGATTGAATTAAAGAATTTTGATGGAACATACGTATTTACTTGGGTGAACCAAATAGAACAATATTTTGAGCTACATAATATTATGAATGATAAGAAAAGGATTCACATAACAACTTTGAACTTTGATATAAAACCATACCAATGGTATCAACGAGTAGTTAAAAGGAAGCCCCCTTTCTATCATTATACTTGGGGTTTATTTACATGAGACTTAGAATCACACTATGGGAAAGTTTTAGAATGCGACTACTTCAGTCGATTGACAAGAATCAAGCACTTAGGTGATGTTGAAGATTATAATTCAGAATTTCAGGTATTGGCCACAAGGGTGGATGCCATAAGTGATGCAATTTTTTTGGAAGCTTACACGAAATGATTAAAAGAATATATTAAACATGAGATTTTCTTAAGACATCCTACAAATACTATGGAAGCTATACAATTTTCTCGTCATATTCAAGCCAAGAATAAGGGTACACACAAGTCTAGCATTGGAGCATACACATGAAGAAGAGATAGTTTTGGGGTTTATAGGACAACTATACCTCAAACGACATGGTTGGCATCTCGACAAATGGATGAAAGAAGAGAAAAGGGACCATGTTTCAATTGTGATAGAAAGTATAGTAAGGGTGTGATGTTCCCATCCACCAACAGGCCGAGCAACATCACCACAGAAAATGCTTTGATACCATATTGTGACGTACCCAACCACTCAAGTCGGGTCATACTATCGAAAAACACATTCTTACTGAGCTTCTAATAACCCAAAATGTATCATACCCAGCCATAGACCTGCTGGGATATGACACACAAAAACTCTTTCAGAACATCATACATATATAACTTAACAGACCATTACATTATGCTAATATAAAGATAAATGTGAAAATAACAGTAAAGCCTATACATACAACATATACAAGCTAAACTCATAAATATAAAACATGTACAGATACAAATCAAGTAAATGGACACATAAATGGTACTTATCTTTTTAGAGAAGACCACCAACTGTGTGCAGACCTTCCACGAACCTCCCAGCCATATACCATGTTTCTCATCACTCTCAACAATGGGTCACCCCCGAGATGAGACTAAACTCCACCCGGGTAAAGAGATTCCTAGGCTAGGCTGAGACAATGGGATGCTACACAGTCAATCAGGAAGGATTCCCTCCCATGATCCAACTTATACACACAACCTACAACCTTTCATTCCCCACATGCCTGTCCCACCCCAGGGAGTGTGACGCTTCTCTGCTCAACAGTCCTTCGATTGCCCCACTTCCCTTCCAGGGCTTCAACAATAGTCCGAACAATAATTCTTAGAGCACTATAGCTGCTGCTGGGATCCCTCCAGGATAAATCACTTCCCCAACAACCTCTCTCACCTGGAGAGAGTTTCTCACAGGCCTGACAACCTGATTCTTATTTCCTGACAAACTCTCTCACCTGGAGAGAGTTTCTCACATGCATGACAACCTGCTTCTTCAATCCTTCTCCTTAGCAATACAACAACACCATCCAGCTAACACACATGTGATGACAACAATTGAAACTAGGTAAGAACACAGAAGATGACAACAAGCCATGCTCAACCAAGGAACTATGTTGGCAACAACAACCAACCATTAAGACACAACACAGGCTCAAGAAAATACAGGTGCACTATTCTTCACCGGAAAACATGGGTTAGCTTCATGGGTTTACTGGTTTCATTGGCGCATGAATGATGCATAGGTCGACGATGAAGAGGATGGCTCACCGTGTGAATCCCTCGATGCATAGGTAAGATGGAAGACTTCCAAAGAATGGAGAGGGACCTCAAATGTAAAGAGTGGTGAGGGAACACAAGCATGGGGATAGACACAAGAGTGGAGGGAGAACCCTCCAACAAGCTGGATTTCCATCTATAAGCTGCATGCGTTCAAGTTGACACATGTCTTCCTGAAGCTGCATGAGATCCACTTAACATTCGTTCCCTTTTCCCCAATAACTTAACACAACACAGATTATGTCCAACCTTAGCCTTTGTGAAATAATAATAAAATATTATTCCTTTAGAGGTAAGCCCTCTAGCGTAGCCCCTATGCCTATGCACTTAGCCCCCTCCCTTACCCTACCTAGTGGAGCTTAGTCCCCCATTCTCTTTTATCGTGGTCGACCTACACGCAACGTTGTATTTATATTAATTATATGAGTATTTACATATACAAAAATAGTCTCTTTGGCCTTTAGCATCTACGCTCTCCGGCCTAATCATCACATAAGCCTCCTAGCTTATAATCACTTGGATCACCGACCTACAAAACATATTTACATTCACAATTACAACTGGGGCTCACACTTGGGATGTTACAATCCCCTCCCCTTATTTATGGACTGTCCTCAGTGCATAATATACCATGTACCATTCAAATTATTTAAAAATCTCCAAGCTTTAGCTATTGGAAGATTGTTATCCATTTGGTGCTCTACTTTCCAGCACCAATTCTGGTATTCATACTGCAGCTGGAAGTCAATTGCTTTATTCCATAGAGCTACTTCCATAAATAATTCAGCTCACTATTCCATTTGACACACCCTCCTTATGGAAACTACCATGCCATAAGCATCCTTGAGTTGCCTCCTCCTTGTTGCATTTGCCCTTCCAGGCTTAGGTATCCCTTCACTACTATGCATTCCTTCAACGATCCATCTTGCCAAGGATTTCACACACAAGTAGAGTGCTAACCCATTACCAAAACCCCACCAAGGTTCTACAATTATAGGGATTTAGTGTCCTCAATAGTAGTTTTTCTTTCCCAACATTCCAATTTTGATCATTATTATCTCATCTGCATCACAAACATGTAGTTATCATGAGAGAACATACAATAATTCATTTATAAATCAAATTAATTTCATAAGGAATTCAACTTTTCCCAAAATATGAAATTCTTTTTCATAATTGTTTTTTCATTGCTGTTGCAATAATAGGATGCAATATTCCTTATGGCTTTCAGCAAGCACCATGTTGAATACCATTTTTCCTTCAATGCTTATATATTGCATTCATCCAACAAATTGTTAGTATTTCTAGTACATCATACTCTCATTGCAATATTTATAAAAACCTTATGAAGTGTTCTGATAATTGTCCATAACTAACAATTCAATCACAACTACAAACAATTTATTGTATAAAGTGAATTATCATTCTATGCATACGCCCGTTCCTCATTAATATCAATAAATTCATTACTTATTTTTCTGAACAAAAACTTTCCTGTAGTCAATGTTCATGTGACTACTTGACTTGCAACTTTCCTGCTACAATGTCTAACAAATTCTGAAATGTTCTCAATTCCATGAGTTAGCAACACTTCAACCGTTAGTATAATTATTTCCCTGCAATAATATATATGCATGCACTCACAAAATGCATTTAAGTATACAATTCTACCATGTATGAGTGCAACTCTGCCACTTACTAGGCATGAGTGCAACTCTCAATGCCTATTTATCCAATGCACCTTTGCATTGATTTTCAGAATGAACCTTATCTAAGTCATGTATCTCACCATCCATAAATTGGAAATCTGGCCAATGTCTTGACACATTCTCCACACACTTCCCATTGTCTTCTCAATTATTTAGATGCCTTCCTTTTCGATCCGAACACTACACCAAGAATATAATTCTGTGGTGTGCATTAGTGTTGGAAAAAATGTTGCATTCCAAGTTTTACTTAAAGGCAGGAAGCTCATTGGGTATTTGTGTGGTACGTAACCTTTCTATATCCATACCTTGCCATATCCAACCATGTCCCAGTCTCATACATGACTAGCTTTCCTAGCATCATTCCTATAACAAGTTCTTATTTCTTTGGTTATTACCTCATAACCAAATTAACATAACATGCTACTATGTTAGTGTGTGCATTCAAAAGCTAAGAAGATTTGATAACTATAATATGCCTCTAGCCTTTACCACACCTAGTGGTAACTTATTCATGCTAATGAACTTAAACAATACCATACTACGTATTATAAAAATTCAATCTGGGGAAATTCTTACCTGAATTTCCCTTTGGCAATTATGCAACATAATTTCATAAGAGAAATACTTACCTTTATAGATGCCATTAAACGAGTTTGATGCTACCTAATTAGTTGATGATAGTAAAATCTCTCATGCCTCTTTATCAGTCTTATAATCAACATTCCATCTTTCTGTTGCTTCCTGCCATTTGCAACAACATCATCAACAACACTTGCAAACAAGCAAGAATTCTCTCTTTATGGCTATCCCAACAAGCCATAACACACTTGTTGCTACATTAATTGAAACAACTTCTTTCTCCCTGCATCATTTTCCCTTGTTGATCCCAGAAGTCTTCAATTCTTCCAGACTCTTGAATCCTCATGTGCTCTCACTGTAACCACAGTGCCTGATTATTTCTGACCTGAACACTTTCTAGCCAAATCACTCTTGGTTACCTTTGATTTTCCAGCCTAATGCTAAGCTGATATTAACCTTTAGCTTTTATTTATTTCCTGGATCTATCTATCCCAACTCATACTTGGATGAATTATAATTCCAATCATGCTGTCTTATAGACTTTGGATCTTCAACATCCATTTGCTTTTCAGAATGAACTACTTTAGCCCTTTCCTAACTGAGTACTTTGGTATTTGAGTTTTCTTTCACTCTTCTATTCTCCTTTCCAAAACTTGGCTTGCATAGCCAATCTCTAGCATACTATAATGATGCACATATGCCTCCTTCACTAGCAACATATAATTAATTAAAAGTACTTAATAATGCTTTTAATTTATTTCATAATTTCAAGTGATACGTCCAACCTCTGGGGATGTCACTCATGGCTCTATGCCACTTGAGATGGATTCTTCTTAGGAACCATCTATTTTGCATTCAAAACCATGCATAGAACCAATTTCTTCTTCATGGTTCCTTACTAACTCTCTACAAAGATTCATTTCTTTTTGAAGTCTTTCTTGGCTTTGACATCTCCATGATATTGTGGAAATATATTCAATACCTTTGGAATGCATCACCAATCCTCTACTATTGTTGATTTCCCTTCTAGAGTGCTATCCTACATTCCCATTAGCTTGATATCTACATCATGATTTCTTCTTCCATTATCTTAGGATGTTCATGGACTTGCAACTACATATTATGCTGATATTAATTTTCAACATCTCACTATTACTTGGATCCCTCTAATCCAACTCCTACATGACCCAATTATATTTTCAGTCACATTCTCTAAGTAACCTTGGACAATTAACACCAACTTCCTTCTTGAGGTACTTGATTTATCCTTTCAATGACTGAGCATATCATCACTTGGATTTGCTTGATTAATTATTACTTTCTCTGGTCATAACCCATCTGATTTCCTTCTGACATGCATATTCAACTTCCAACTTGTCACCTTTGATGACCTTCATACCATGCTTCCACTGTGCATTCCGATAGCAATAATGGGGTTGCTATCTCCAAACTGTAGGACTGAACTTTGGAGATGTTGTCACTTTCTCCATGCACACATTTCCTCTTTATTTATCAAAATACTAGCATTATGTTATATATATAGAACATGTCTTCCCTGAACCAGAATTTTACTCAGGTTTTCCATGTTTCTTATTGGACCCAACATCTGATCCAATAAATTCTTAAAGATCTCAAATGTAAAGTGAAGAGCTGTCTTTGTCCTTCTTTCTTTGATCTGTAGACATCTCTAGCATTTTTTTTTTTTTTATCTTTTTTAAATGTAATCATTACATCTGAAAACATGCATACATCAAAATTTGTTAGCTAGAACCATAATATACCATTTTGGTAACATAGGCACAATTTTTCTTTTATGGTAACCCGCAATCTTCTTTGTAACTTCCTGTGATCTGAGCTGCTCAATCCTTAATTATGGATGAATACCTAGAATCCTCTTTCCAAGACCTTTCCCATGACTGCTTCCTTGCTCAATTATGAGTCCTGAGCAGAAAGTTTTTGACGCAGGACCTCCCATCCTAAAACCCTTCTATGTAGTCTTTTGCTGTAACTTCATTGTAAACCCCAAAATCGGGGTGCCAAGGATTGTCTTAGCTATCAGATTCGATCACTAACATGATCAAACATCCGCATAACCATAGTTTTAATACAGAGGCGTGGAACCTAGTTCTTCTCATATGCCCAAAGGACCTATAACTACGACCTAGGTGATCGAGGCTATGACCTCGCTCAATTCTTCAGACGTTGACCTCCTATTGATAATTGATGGTTGTGATTGAACCAACGTGGAGATATACGATCAGGGATGATCGCAGAGTCTCAACTATCACGACATTTATCTCCTTTCCCGAGTTCCACAATAGAAACTGCTCTCTTGTAGTGGAATTGATGCCAACCGTTGATCTTTCTGAATCTATAGATCGACAATCTAGGAGGATTATGGAGGTTAAACTTGCACGGATGTTATTTCTAGCCCCAATCTACGCAAATTCTCTCCATCGTAGATTTTACTTGTGATGATCCGATGATCAAGACTTAATTGGATGTTGATCCGACGGTCCCCCTCTGCAACTCCTAGATCTAACGACTGTTGTGACTTTTGCTGAATTCATGCTTCGACGGTCACGATCTATTATTTCCTTAGATCGATGGCTATTGTAGCTTCTTTCACCATGGCTGTGTGAGATACCTTAACCTTAATGGTTATCCAAAAATGATCTTTCTTGTGAAGTTGATCTTTGCACGTGTGATCTTCTTCTGGAGCTGAATTTTGTTCTCTAACTCATGTTGGATCCTCTCATAAGGTACAAAGTCCTTCTTTACATATTTAGGTATAGGTCTGTACGATTCAGGAGCCCATAGAATCCTTCTCTAAGCCCTCTTTGTTTTGAAATCAATTTCTGGGCACTATCCCTTTTCTTTGGCCCCCAATATCATGTGACCACTGGCTATGACCAAGCACTAGGCTAATAGGCACTTATCCGGAGCTTCGGGACTTCGGGGCTCCAAAACTTTGGAGGTTCTCTCAACTCCAAAATTTCAATCCCCTGGAGCGCCGTATTGGAAAAATAGTGAATAACGATGGATGGACGGTCCATGACTTCCTAGTATCCAATGACTAAGATGGACTCTGGACTTTGGGCGTTTGGGAGTCCTCGAACCCAACTGATTACGACTTGAATCCTCCGGAGTTCCAAGTCTTTGGACTACGGGATATTACTGCCATATTTCCTCTCCTGATCAATGATGAGGATTTTACTCTTCTCTTCAGAGCTTCAGGAGTTTCACCCTCACCACACTTCATTCCTTCCTAACGCTGAATTCCTGAACCTATTAACTTTTCTGGGGTCCACATAGTACAATTTCCATCATTTAATATGGTGACACGTGGCCAAAATAACAGGTGACACATGGTCCAATTAATGGTTGGAACATGTCTAGTTCTCATTGGTACAACAGACATACCAAAGGCATGAAACAAATTGACACGTTGCATGCTTACAGTGGTCCACATCATCCTAGGTGATGTCGGCATACCACATCACTTCGACATTCCGTGACTTCGAAACTTCGAGCTTCGACGAACTTTACACCTGCACACCCCAAATCTCCCGAATGCTGAATTTTTGAAAACCTGAGGACTCACTGATCGACGATCCTCCTTCTATGTTTAGATATACGGTCAACAAAGTTTTTTGGGACTCTGAATTCGATGGATTTCCCATTAAAACAAAATAATTATTCCGAATGTCGAACTACCAAACTGATCCACGTCGCCCCAGGTGACGTCATCACGCCATGTCACTCCGACATTCTGGAGCTTTGGATTTTAGAAGACATTACCTTATTACACTTCAAAATACCCGAACGCTAAACTTGTGAATAGAATGATCCCCAAAGCTCAGCTATCAACCAATTAATGTTGTGACATGTGGCGCCATAGACGATCGACACGTGCCAGGTCCCAAATGGTAATAAGGGCCTGTCAAAAGTACAAAAACTAGTGACACGTGGTAGAATTAGGGTAGGTCCATGTCACACTAGGTGACATCATCATGCCATGTTATATCCGTCACTTCGAGACTTTGGGGCTTCGGGCTTTGGAGGATTTCGCTGCTGAACACAACACAACCCCCGAACTGCCAAAATTCTAAACATTGCTTAATCTGCGGACACATGTCCCTGGAAATGGACGGTCCAGATTAACTCCATAGTTCGAGACTTCTTGTCACGTCCCCAACCATCAAACCCCTGCTGGGAAACACAACCTAACAACTGTATATTTTCTTGATATAACAACTTCGTTCTGTCCTTGGCTAAATCCAACAATCAAGCACTTCTCCCAGTGATCTACGGTGTAGATCCACTCCGGAACTTTGGAGCTTCGAGGCTTTTGCCTCTTTTACTACAAAGAAATTCAAACAGCTAGAGTGGCGAAGTTCAGAGGACTTCAGTGATTAACTAACATGATCCTTTTTCCAGGTCTAACGGTTGTGAAGGGTATTCCTTCTCCTGAACAAATCCTACAACTCAAATTCGATCTTGTGGTTATCAACCATGATCTTTGTGGTAACTACTCTGCTACTTCTCTTGAGCTTTCCATTACCACCCAGGTGTTCTCTCAACACCCTTTTGGCACTATGTAACTTCCATTTACTCATAGATGACCCATCTAGGTTCAGTGTTGAAACCATGGGCTCTAATACCATAGTTTAACGTCCCTGTCCATAAACCTATGCAGGGTAACACTACCCAAACAACTTATCTTTTCCAACTAGATCTGATACCATTTTGTGACGTCCCCAACCACCATCAGGCTGGGCAACATCACTACAGAAAATGCTCTGATACCATATTGTGATGTACTCAATGACTCAAGTCGGGTCATGCTATTGAAAACAAAATTCTTACTAAGCTTTTGATAACCTAAAAGGTATCATACCCAACCATAGACCTGCTGGGCTATGGAACACAAAAAATCTTGCAGAACATCATACATATATAACTTAATAGACAATTACATTCTTCTAATATACATATAAATGAAGAAATAACAGTAAAGCCTATACGTGCAACATATACAGGATAAATTCATAAATATAAAACATGTACAAATACAAAGAAAGTAAATGAACACATAAATGGTACTTATCTTTTTAGAGAAGACCACCAACTAAGTGTAGACCTTCCACGAACCTCCCAACCATAGACCACGATGCTCATCACTCTCAGTAGTGGGTTACCCTCGAGATGGGACTAAAATCCACCCAGGTAAAGGGATTCCTAGGCTAGGCTGAGACAATGGGATGATACACAATCAATCAGGAAGGATTCCCTCCCATGAGCCAAATTATACACACAACCTACAACCTCTCATTCCCCACATGCATGTCCCACCATAGGAAGTTTGTCCCTTCTCTTATCAACAGTCCTTCGGTTGCCCCACTTCCCTTCAAAGGCTTCAACAATAGGCTAGATAGGAATTCTCAGAGCACTATAGTTGCTGCTGGGCTCCCTCTAGGAGAAATCACTTCCCTAGAAACCTCTCTCACTTGGAGAGAGTTGCTCACAGACCTGGAAACTTGCTTCTTCTTTCCCGAAAAACTCTCTCACCTGGAGAGAGTTTCTCACAACCCCGATAACCTGCTTCTTCAATCCATCTCCTTAGCAATACAAAAACAACATTAAGCTAATGCATAGGTGATGGCAGCAACTGAAACCGGGTAAGGACACAAAATATGGCCACAAGCCATGCTCAGCTAAGGAACCACATTGGAAGCAACAACCAACTGTTAAGACACAACATAGGCTTAGGAAAATACAGGTGCACTATGATTCAAAGGAAAACACAGGTTATATTCACGGGTTTATTGGTTTCAGAGGCACGCGAATGATGCAGATGTTGATGATGAAGAGGATGGCTCACTGTGTGAATCCATGGATGCATCGATAAGATGGCACACTTCCATAGAATGATGAGGGTCCCTGAATGGAAAGAGTGGAGAGGGAACACGAGCATGGGGAGATATGTGAGAGTGGAGGGAGAACCCTCAAACAAGCTGGCTTTCTAGCTATAATATGCATGCGCTTAGGTTGACACGTGTCTTCCTGAAGCTGCATGAGCTCCACTTAACAATCGTTCTCTTTTCCCCAGGAACTTAGCACAACACAGATTATGTATAACCTTAGCCTTTAGGAAATAACAATAAAATATTATTCCTTTTGAGGTAAGCCCTCTAGCTTAGCCCCTATGACTAGACTCTCATCCCCCTCCCTTACCCTTCCTACTGGAGCTTAGTCCCCCATTCTCTTTTATCATGGCTGGTCTACACACAATGATGTATTTATATTAATGATATGAGTATTTACATATACAAAAACAATATCTTTGGTCTTTAGCATCTAGGATATCTGACCTAATCATCACATAAGCCTCCTAGCTTATAATCACTTGGCTCACCAGCCTACAAAACATATTTACATTCACAATTACAACTAGGGCTCAGACTTGGGATGTTACAAAGGGGCATAAATGCGACGAGAATAAATTATTCTACATATACTGTGAATAGGAAGAAGATCAAGAATTGGAACTGCGAGAAGATCCAGATCTAGAAGAGACTACTCCAACAATATCTTGTCATGCATTGACTGACATTAGTACTTCACAAACCCTCAAGATACAAGGATATATATAAAATAAAAAGGTAATAGTATTGATTGATTTTGGTAGTACCCATAATTTCATCAATTACAAATTAGAAAAATATCTCAATTTGTTTGTATATCCCACACCCGAGTTTCAAGTAATGATTGTAGATGGAGGTACCATAAATTGGTTAGGGAAATTCCATAGTTTTAAGTTCAACATGGGGGAGTACTTTTTGGATATCCCCATGTATTCCATTAAAATGGGTGGTGTTGATGTTATATTATGGTTCGAATGGTTACATTCATTGGGAACAATGATCATTAATTTTCAAGATATTTTCATGATATTTTCCTCATATGGAAAGGAAATTGAGCTTAAAGGTATCCAAGGGAAACCCTATAAAGTGATAATAGCTAATATGATGAAAAAATTACTCAAAAAGAGACACCAGGGTGTTATTGCACAATTGTGCTCACTTGATGTTCAAACATCTATATCCTTTGCTCCATTATATCTTCAAATAGTTTTCAACAATCATTCCAAGGTATTTGGTGAAATTCCTAAGGGTCTTCCACCTGCTTGAGATCATGACCATGCTATTTATTTGCAACCATAAAGTGTACCACCTAACATTAGGCCTTACATGTATCCATATGCACAAAAGAGTGAGATTGAGCATATGATCCAGGAAATGTTAGAGGTCGACATCATTCATCTTAGCCAAAGTTATTTCACTTCACCAATGATGATGGTTACTAAAAAGGATGGTTCATGGAATTTGTGTCAATATTATATACAACTCAACAAAATGACCATCAAATTTAAGTTTCCTATTCCTATCATTGCTGAATTATTAGATGAATTGCATGGAGAAAAAATATTTACTAAGTTGGATCTTCGTTAGGGATATCAACAAAACAGAATGAGGCGGGAAGACATTCCCAAAACAAATTTTATAACACATGAAGGTCATTATGATTTTTTAGTTATGCCATTTGAACTTACTAATTCACCTTCAACATTTCAAAGCTTGAAGAATTCTATTTTCAAGCCCTTCCCTATAATATTTGTGTTAGTATTTTTTGATGACATACTAATCTACATAAAATCTCGGGAAGAGCATGTACAACATGTTGACAAAGTATTATAACTATTGTAAGAGAAACAACTTTATGCAAAGATTTCCAAGTGTTCCTTTGGGGTTCAAGAAGTGGAATATTTGGGTCATATTGTATCTCATGAAGGTGTACAAGTGAAACCTAACAAAATTAAAGCTATGAGGGAATGGACAATTCCCAAAACCTTGAAGAAACTTAGAGGATTCTTAGGATTGATAGGCTATTACCACAAGTTTGTCAAGAACTATGTCAAATAACAATACCTCTAACAACGTTATTAAATAAGGGAAAATTTTCTTGGACTGAAGAAACAACCAAATATTTTGAAAAACTTAAGGAGGCTATGTGTACAAATCTCATCCCGACCACACCTAACTTT
>ML777283.1:967176-977823 GCA_009831015.1 Picea engelmannii | reverse complement strand
CAAAAGAGGACTATAGAAAAAAGAAACAAAAACGTGCAAATATTGAAGGAAAAAGTGATGATGATGTAATTAGAGATTTGCATCTTGATGTTCAACAAGAAGAAATCGAACTAGGTATGCATACATATTATAGATAATTTTTATAATTCAAAAAAATATTGTCTAATATAATATTTTTTTTTTTGTAAGTTAGGAAAATATATTAGATCCTCCTAAAGAGCAAAAGTTATAGATGTCAGAATATATCGAGAGGCCGTGGTTGTTGGAGTTACTTCACACACACCTATGATTTCTTTTTCCTAAGGTTTTTATTTTTTTATTAGTCATAATTAGTCATTATCCAGTCTCCTATATTTTAGGAGAGAATATTCCCCCTGGAGAATGTTCTCTTTCAGTTGACACTTCAGTTTGACTAGTTGAGTTGAGTTTAGATGTTGCATTGGGATCATCACCATGCAACATTGGGATCATCACCATGCTAATTCAACCTTGCCTTGGTATCATCACCAGAGTGGCACATTAGCCTTGATTCCCTGAGTTAACTCCTCACTACTCTCTGTTCAGTCAGTTAACTGAAGACTAGTTGACTAGTTAACTCAACTAGGTGGCAGTTCACTCCCATAACTGCCTTAGAGACTAGAATAGGTGGCAATTCACTCCTGTAACTGCTAGTGTGTGTCCATATCACTCTAGACCACCACTATGGTGACTTGGTTCACCTCAAGTCGAACTCATTGAGTTATATAGAGTATATCATGTGTAAATGATTCATTATTCACAACGGTTAATGAGAATTCTTTCATTCTTCCTCTCCTTCTTCTTCTTTCCCCAATTCTCTCTGCAAATGTGTGTATTATTGTTTAGCTAGATCTATTCTGTGCAGGTTCAACACATTTACATCTTATCATAGCCGATGGACTGCTAAGAAAAAGATACACCAAATTTTTTTTGCAGGTACAAAAGATTGAAGACAGTGTGGAAAAGATGGAATTCCAAAAAGAATTCATTCTTCCACCTTACAACTATTTTGCATGGAAGGAGGAAATAACCATACATCTCCGATCTAGAGGGTTGTATACGTTAACCATGAATACAGATACAGAACCAACATAATCCATAGAAAAATCCAAGTACTTAAATCACATGGATGAGGCACTCAGAACAATTTGTAGTCTTATCTCTCCCGATCTCCTTTTTCACATATCTTCCTGTAAGACTCCCAATGAAGCCTGGAAAATATTGGAAGGGATATTTGGAAAACAGGATGAGATGAGGGGACACATGCTGGAGTTGGAGCTTCTCACACTGGATCCAAAAATCTTTGACAATATCCAAGATTTCTTTACAAAATTCAAGGATTTACTGTCGCAACTCAAAGCTTACGGGGTTGATAAATCGACGGAGGAGAAACAAATGGTTCTCACCATTCTCTCCAAGATTGGACCTGAATTCTCTATATTTGTATCCACATTCCATACTGTCAAATTTGCCTCTGGAGCCACCTGGAAGATGCCTTCTCTTGAGGACTTTATCGAATCCCTGACACAAGGGAAAACCAAGCTCATCAACATGGGCGCAATCAAAGGCCCAAGGGCGCATGCACTCACTTTGGATGATGGCAGCCACAAATATCAGAAATATAAAGATAAAGATAAGAAAAAATATCATGCACATACAAAGAAGGAAGGGTACACAAAACCCTTCACCGATGCCTCTAGATCTAAAGGAGAAAAGGGAAGAAAAGGAGAGAAATGCACATACTGTCACAAAGGATTCCATTCGGAATCCGCATGCATGAAAAAACAAATAGATCTGATGTCTCAAATAATTCAACAAAACAACCTTGGAGATCACATCCCCGAGGGTGCAAAGAAGAAGAAGCCAAAAGATTCAAATTCCAAGAAAGGCAATTCTAGCCATGCCTTGATTTCCATTAACTCCTCTCCAATGCTTGGATCGTAGATTCAAGAGCATCACATCACATGGCTGCCTCAAAAGAAGTATATTCTTCATTGGATGCATGCAAAGGTCCTCCTATTTTGATGGGGGAAAACTCTTCTGTCGAAGTCACCGGAAAAGGAAGGATTGAACTTGTTGTAACAGATTTTGAAAATTTCCAATATTACTTGGGCACTTTCGCCCAGACTATCTGCAGGAGTATTGACTAGAAACGATATTTTCAGGTTCATCTTCATACACACCTCTAGTCATTGAAAGTCCTCTGTCATTTTTGCTGAAGAATTACTTCCTACAAAAGTTGGAAAAACATCAGCTATTGAGAAGAGAGAATGTGACTATATCGAAGGAAAATGGGTTCAGGACAACAGGAGACCAATATATTCTGGCAAGATGTGTAAGCACTGGAATGTGGGCATGCAGGTTGACCCTACGCCCTTATTTTCCTTATGAAAAATATCGGTGGCAGCCTAATAACCGTAACATGCCCGACTTTGAAGGGCAACAATTCCTTACAAGAATGCAGGACCAGACACTTGTGTTTGATGGGGATTCGTCAGGAAGGCAACAATTCCAGTCTATTATGTGCCTCATTACAGGTGGAAAAGACAGTCCAAATGTTCCAGATGGTGGAAGGATTCATGTTTGTCTCAAATGCACTTCACTCGGCATCGCCTTGTGGAATATTACACCATGGCCTCTTGTATTGTGATGAAGCTGAACCATTCTGCATTCAGGTTACGACATCTGTACATGTGTTCCAACTTGTGAGTGTTAGTGGAGATTATCAGGATATCCACGTAGACTTACATCCCTTGCTGTTCTTAGAGGAGGTGCTCTTAAATTAGCGAGTGTTTCCAAAAAAGTGGTGTTTAAGGATCTGGACATGTTCCTGTTATTGGTGTTTTGAAGCTGCAATTTTTTATAGTTCCTTAAATTAAAATAGTGAGCATTTCCTAGAAATGTCTCGTAGATTTTAACAACACGGTTCTCGTCGGTCGAACATGATTCTTTCCCCGTAGGTTTACATTTTCATCTTGTAGGTTTGGTTATTCCGTAGGTTCGAAAGATGCAAGCCATTCAGATTGGGTTTTACAAAATTGTATGAAATCTTCGCCTGTCTCGACGATATTGCTCATCCTCATGTTGAACGTACTGTTTCCTGAACGCCTCTATGCAAACTATATAATGACCGCGATTTTAGATGAGAATTCTGATGATAGTTTTACGCAATAAGTTGACAACAAAAATAAAGAAGTTTGCACCGACCTCACATAAGTTAGCCAGGGTTGTCCTTGCATCTTGTGCTAAAAACTTAGATATTTGATTAAGAGGACGGACGGGATGATCTGGAGGATGCGGACAAAACAACATTGTTTAAAGACGTGAACAACACATGATGCATGCACGAAACACCATGAAAATCCACCAATCACGTGATTTTGGGATTCTGATTATCGTTTTTCACACTATGCTTTTTCCTCCGAAAGTCCGAAAGCCGATTCATGGTTCCATTTTTGCGTCGACGGGACAAAATCGTGCACTTAGATGTTCAAAGAATGCTATCACGGCAACTGTAATAAACCTGAAAAGCCTACATCCCAGTGGCAATGTAGTGATGCTCCAATCACGACAATGATAACTGTTAAGAGATGGCTACGGGGCAACGTGCATCTTAAATTGGAAAACCGGTTGTTCACCCTACTAATGTGAATTTGAAGGGCAGGCCATATTAGTTTCTAATGCGCAATACAACACCGAGTATGATATATTGAGGATTAATGATGATCTTGTTGTTAAAAGCAAGCAGAAGTTGTTGCCTGGTCAGATTGAGTATTCTACGCTAAGAGATGCAAATGCAGAGGACCCCTCAAATGCGGTTATACAGTCTGTGGGGTTCCATCGAAATGGGAAGTTGCTACTCATCGCTGGGTTTGATAAGAGGTTGAAGTTTTTCCAGATTGACGGGAAAAGGAACCCCAAAATCCAGAGTGTGTTTATTGAGGATCTTCCGATTCGCAAGGCTTTATTTTTGCCCGATGGATCAATGGCCATTGCTGCAGGACGCATGAAGTTCTTTTACAGTTTTGATATGGTGAAAGGTGCGTCAAACTGGATTAATTGTTTGATTGGTAGAGAGGAGATGAGTTTGGAGAGCTTTGAGGTGTCAACAGACTCTAGCACGATTGCATTCCTTGGGAATGATGGATATATAATGTTGGTTTCGACAAAGACTAAACAGTTGATTGGGACCTTGAAAATGAATGGAACAGGTCGTGCTCTTTCTTTTGCTGATGATGGAAGACAGTTGCTGAGTTTGGGGGGAGATGGAAAGGTATATCATTGGGATCTTCGAATGAGAAAATGCATTCACAGGGGGGTCTGCTATGCTGTAATGAAGTTCATCGGAATTAGCGAGAGAAGACTCTTTCTAGCCTTCGCGAGGAACGTTTTAACATGCTGATTTGCTACTGATGTAGCTATCTGTGGTATGGATATTCCTAATGTTGATCTGTTTATTCATTATGAACTCCCGACAGCTACAAAGATTTTTGCACATGGAGGCGAATCAACTGTATACACTGCTATAGATAGTTCGCTAGAAATTAGGATTTATTTGTGCTTTTAAATTAGTTCAAATTATTGTTATGATTAGTTAAAGGCGGTTAAAATTAGTTCATTTTCAGTTAGCTATCCTATGACGTGGATTCAACCTCCTTGAGAGAAGGAATTTATTTAGAGGTTGTCATTGTAAGGAAAGGGGGGGAAGCCTAGGGGCAAACCTCTTTGGCAGAGAGCTCCTTTTGGAACGCAGAGTTATTTTGAAAGCCCGGAATGGAGTTATACAGAGTGACATGTTGACTTGACATTATGAGATTCATCATGGTCATTTCTTTCACTATGTTCTCTTCTTTGTCATATTATCTATCTGTTCTTCTATTGACTGAGTTAAAATCTATTTGGAATTCATTTTACATGCTCCTTACACACAGTTGATAAGAGTTTTGTTTTCAATGGTGACTGGTTAGAATTCACTCCATATAAGTGCTCTGTATCTAGTTATCAGCCTTCAGTTTTTTCTTCCAAAGTTGTAGTGGAAATTCATCCTTGATAGATGCTTTCACTGTGATGGCCTTTTCCTTTTCTTTTTCTGCTATTATATCGTGATTATTTATAGTTGAAAGATAGACTTACTTTGCCTCATTTTCCACAAGTAATGTGATCACCGCTATGATCTCCTTTCTTCAGTTTTCACATGACTCCATGCCCAATGGACTGTTTCCCTGGTCAAACCCCCAACCTTATTAAAAATCTTTTCTAATAAGAAATCTGGCCTTCTTACTGTGATCATTGAATATTCCTGAGTAAAGATCCCTTGGCTGTTGAGAGAACTATCTCTGAGTGTATTAGGTCAGAAGTATACTCAAAATCAATTTTAAGGGATTGGCTTGCTGCAACCCAAGTCAAGTTTTGAACAATAAATAAATTTTTCTTTTTAAAATGTGCTAAGGCTTGGCTCTATTACAACCTAGAGTCAACTCTTGCGACAACAGAACTCACCAATGGAAGCTTCGAGAATGTGTTGCATGTTCCCAAGCTTTCTTTCAACCTTCTCTCTGTGTATCAAATGATGAATTCTGGCACTAGAAAGAAAGTCATATTCACACCAAATTCCGTGGACATCTACGACATGCAAACCAACTCCAAGGTTGCTACCGGTGAGGTAAATCATCAATCTAGATTGTATATATTTTCTGAATTCATTAAACCTGATTCTTCTTTACTGCTTACTCATGCTGATGAAAGTAGTAGGATATGGCATGAATGATTTGGACATTTGAATTTTATATACATGCAACAACTTAGCAAGCACTGATTAGTTGATGGTCTACCAAACATCCATTTCTCCAAGGGAGTATGTGAGGGATGTGTTCTCGGAAAACACCCTCAAGAGAAATTTGACAAGGGAAAGTCTCAGCGAGCTTCCGCACCTTTAGATCTGATCTACAGTGACCTCATTGGGTCCTTTTCCGCATCCATCGATCAGAAAAACAAGTTTTTTTCTTATTTTTGTTGATGATTTCTCACGTTTTACATGGATCTACTTTCTCAGGAAAAATCCGAGGTCTTTCAACACCTCAAAGATTTCAAAGCTTTGGTTGAGACATAGTCCAGAAAGAAGATCAAAGTCCTCTGAACTGATAATGAGGGAGAGTATGTAAATCATGAGATCCATAATCTTTTCCATGAGGTAGGGATTTAGTTGCAGCATATAGTACTCTACACTCCACAACAAAACATAGTTTCTAAGCGGAAAAATAGATCTCTAAAGGAGATGGCATCTTGCATGTTGCATACAAAGTCAATACCATAGAGACTATGGGCCAAAGAATTAACTGTGCAACATACATCCAAAACAGATCTTCCCATAGATCTGTCAAGGATAAGACCCTCTACAAGGCTTGGAGCGGCCTCAAACTGGAAGTGACCCACTTTCACATTTTTGGTTCTCGTGCATGGGCTCAGATTCCCTCTGAAATAGGGAAGGCACTTGATCCACAGAGCACTGAGTGCATTTTTGTTGGATACCCTGACGATGTGAATGGATATCAAATTATTGATCTTTCCTCAAACTGCCTCATCATTGTGCGTAGTGTCCAATTTGAGGAAAGTGTCTTGCATGTACCTCAACAGCCGCATGCAGACACCTTCACTCTTCCACATGTCCGAGATGATGAGCATGCACATGCCGACTCTTCTTCAGACAAGAGTTCTGATTCAGAGGACTCAGATGATTCAGATTCAGATTCAGAGTCAGTACAATCAGATGTAGAGTTAGAGCATCTAGAAGTAGTTGCATATCTAGATCAGAGGCCCAAGTGGGCACAAACTACTCTTCAGGATGTAGGGGATCTCATCAGTGATCCAACCGATACTAGGAAGACTCAATCTGATTTCAAGGAGCCTCCTACTGCACTCACTGCCACTAAACCTTTGCCTTCGAGGCATCTTTTCTTGGTTCAGTCTTCAGATCCCAAGTCTGGTTCTTGATGAGGGAGTTGTACTCCTCCTGCATGGTGGATTCCCAAAAGGGATTTCCAACAACCTTGTGGTATTGACTATGATGAGACCTTTGCTCCAATAGCGAAGATGGATTCCATACAATTGGCACTTGCCATTATGGCAACCAAGGGATGGGAAGTCCATTAGATGGACTTGAAGAATGCATTTCTTCACGGTGATCTCTCTGAGGAGATCTACATGGAGAAACCCTAGGGATTTATGCAGGACTCATCTTTGGTCTGTCGACTGAAGAAGTCACTTTATGGCCTCAAGCAGGCTCCGAGGGCATGGTATGCCAAGATAGTCTCCTACCTGTTTTCACAGAACTTTGTACGTTGTAAATCAGACCCGAATGTATACATGCTCAGGATGACTGATTCACTTCTACTTTTAGTTTTGTATGTCGATGATTTGTTGATCACTGGTTGCTCGACTTCAGCGATTGCTGCAGTCAAGAGGATTCTTCATGATGGGTTTTTGATTATGGACATGGGTCTAATACACTTCTTCCTTGGACTTGAGATCAGTCAGGATGCATCAAGCATCAAACTGTCTCAAGCCAAGTATGCACAAGATCTCCTTGAGAGATTTCACATGACAGACTGCAAGTCTGCTCCGACTCCTTTCCTATCAGGAGTAAATCTTGAGGATGGCAGGGAGACTCCATTGGTTGACAACACACTATACAAACAACTAGTGGGGAGATTTTTGTATCTCACACACT
This sequence comes from Picea engelmannii, assembly GCA_009831015.1. Lineage (NCBI taxonomy): Eukaryota > Viridiplantae > Streptophyta > Pinopsida > Pinales > Pinaceae > Picea > Picea engelmannii. The sequence goes on along the minus strand of ML777283.1, from coordinate 970,079 downwards.
CCAGAACAGACCTCTCTTATGCAGTTTGCGTAGTTTCTAGGTTCATGCAGGAGCCACATGAGCTTCATTAGAAAGCTGCAAAGCGTATCCTTCGATACGTACAGGGAACAATCACCTTTGGGATTCATTATGTAGTAGACTCTACATTAGATCTCATTGGGTTTACTGATTTTGACTGGGCTGGCGATAACATTGATCACAAGTCCACATCTGGTTACTCACTCAGTCTTGATTCTGGGCCTATCTATGGGTTGAGTAAGAAGCAAGCTGCCATTTCTCTATCTTCAACTGAGGCAGAGTACAGAGGGGTAGATAACATAACCATTCAGGCTATGTGTCTACAGCATTTTCTCACTGAGTTGGGCATTCAGTTTCATCAGTCGATTGTCATTTGGTGTGACAATCAGAGCACTCTGAAGTTCTGTAGAGATCCAGTTTAGAGGCAATGGACGAAGCACATCGAGATCCACATGCACTACATCCAGGACTTAGTACACGAGGGGATCATCGACTTACAGTTCTTTCCTTCAGCAGAATAGACAAATTTTTTTTCACCAAGACCTTCACTAAGCATAAATTCCATTCTCTGCAAGGTCGTCTTGGAGTGAAGGACACAGTTGCCTATCAACTGTATTTCTTCTTTTTACATAAATTGTACCTTGAGGGGGGGTTTTTCCCATGAAGTTTTCCCTCTTTCCTCACTTTATTTTTAGTGTATATTTCGTTCTTGGGTACCTAACATGGCCTTGTTGCCGGGACCCAATCTTTATTTTCACCATAGTGATGTTCAGGGGTGGTGTTGGAATTACTTCACACACACCTAGGATTTATTTTTCCTATGGTTTTTATTTTTTTATTAGTCATAATTAGTCATTATCCAGTCTCCTATATTTTAGGAGAGAATATTCCACCTGGAGAATATTCTCTTTCGGTTGACACTTCAATTTGACTAGTTGAGTTGAGTTTAGATGTTGCATTGGGATCATCACCATGCAAAATTGGGATCATCACCATGATAATTAAACCTTGCCTTGGTATCATCACCAGAGTGGTGCATTAGCCTTGATTCCCTGAGTTAACTCCTCACTACTCTCTGTTCAGTCAGTTAAATGAAGACTAGTTGTCTAGTTAACTCAACTAGGTGGCAGTTCACTCCCGTAACTGCCTGAGAGAATAGAATAGGTGGCAGTTCACTCCCATAACTGCTGATGTGTGTCCAGATCACTCTATACCACCACTATGGCGACTTGGTTCACCTCAATTCGAACTCATTGAGTTATAAAAAGTATATCATGTGTAAATTATTCATTATTCACAACGGTTAATGAAAATTCTTTCATTCTTTCTCTCCTTCTTCTTCTTTCTCCAATTCTCTCTGCAAATGTGTGTATTATTGTTTAGTTAGATCCATTCTGTGCAGTTTCAACACATTTATAGTGGTATCATTTCCCTGGTGGGAAACCAATGCTGCCACATGGCCACTAAGTTTCCAAATGTCCATGCAGAATTCAAAAACTGTAAAAAGAAAGAACTGTGCTAGTCCTAGAGCTAGGATGCTACACAGGGAGAGAACCATGTAAACTAAACTATCCAGAGACATTAACAATTTGAGAAACCCAAGAAATTTGGAATTATCCAGAGTTGAGGTCGTGCCTTTGTTATTTCCTTTGATCCTATGTAGTGTCCTTGCCCAGAGTCTCTGTTTCCGGGATAGTTTGTCGGAGATCCCAAAGAAGAGACTCCAGAATCTCTTCGCGATGATTCTAGCCGTGTTCCCTATTTTGTAGCTCCTTGATGGCACACTTGACTTCCATAATTGAGCTCTTGATGAAATCCAGTGAGTTATTCAAAATATCTAATCGAGCGCACCAGGAAAAAGCAATTGGGGGCGGAGGGGGTGGTGGAATATAGAGGACGAAGGGGGGGAGGCAGGAGAGGGGAAGAAGAGGTTGGAGGAGGGTGGGGTGGAGGATGGTGGGGGGGGGGTAGTGGCTCTGGGCTGAGATTTGGGGAAAAGTCAAGGGAATTTCCAAAGCTATCGAACCACTCGACTCTGCAAGCATACATAGAGGGAAGAGGAGGTAAATATGGTGTGGTGTCTCATTTAGGAGGGTGTTATGGAGAGGGGGTGTGAATAGGGTCATGGGGGAGCTCTAGAGTGGAGGTGCGAGGAGGGCATTGAGGCAAGCTCTGAGGATCTTGCTTTCCACGACCCCTCGATCCTTGGACTCTTGCTGCATACTAGGCCACCCTTGGCTTAGACTTACCCCGTAGGTGAGGCATTAGAAGAGAACCAAAGAATTAGAGATGGAGCTCGAAGTAATGGTGGAGCGTAGGAGAGAGATCAAACTAGAACCAAAGAAAAATTCAAACTGATGGATGAGTACGAGGCACAGGAGGCCGAGAGCACAAATGGTGGTGGAGCGAAGGAGAAAGATTGAACTAGAGCCAAAGAAAAATGCAGACTGGTGGATGAGTGCGAGATGCGGCAGGCAGAGAGCGGAAATGAGCCATGGATTTCCCTGTCTTAGCCCAAAAACTATTGATCTGAGCCATATAATGGGACTTGGCATGCATCCAAACCATCGCATTTACCATCCCTGCGAGTTGGAGCTCCATGACATTAAAATGATCTGAGTGAAAATGAATGTGGAGGTGCATTGAACGAGGTTTTAAATGCATGGATTAAAGTCTGAGGTGAGTGCGAGCTGTGTTGGCGTGTTGTGGCATGGGATGTGGCCAGGTGTCCGCCTAACTGTCCATCCACTTGTCGGTCCCGATGACACCCCATCTAGGGTATTGTCTAATATAATTGATTGTAAGTTGGAATATATATTTTTCAAAAAATAAAAATAGATTTGTGTCATAACATTGATGAAGTTGTTGAAGCCGAAAATGAAACA